>PVKP010020081.1:0-41328 GCA_004027715.1 Plecturocebus donacophilus | reverse complement strand
CATCTGACAAAGGGCTAATATGCAGAATCTACAAAGAATTAAAACAAATATGAAAGAAAAGAAACCCCATCAAAAAGTGAGTGAAAGATATAAACAGGCACTTTTCAAAAGAAGACATATAGGAGGCCAAGAAACATCTGAAAAAATCCTCATCATCACTGGTCACTAGAGAAATGCAAATCAAAATCACACTGAGATACCATCTCACACCAGTTAGAATGGCGATCATTAAAAAATCTGGAGACAACAGATGCTAGAGAGGATGTGGAGAAATAGGAACACTTTTGCACTGTTGGTGGGAGTGTAAATTAGTTCAGTCATTGTGGAAGACAGTGTGGCAATTCCTCAAGGATCTAGAAATAGAAATATCATTTGACCCAGCAATCCCATTACTGGGTATATATCCAAAGGATTATAAATCAATCTATTACAAACACATATGCACATGTATGTCATTGCAGCACTGTTTACAATAGCAAAGACTTCGAATCAACCCAAATGCCCATCAAAGATAGACTGGATAAAGAAAATGTGGCACATATACAACATGGAATACTATGCAGCCATAAAAAAGGACGAGTTCATGTCCTTTGCAGGGATGTGGATGAATCTGGAAACGATCATTCTCAGCAAAGTGAGATAAGAACAGAAAACAAAACACCACATGTTCTCACTCATAAATAGGTCAACACCTATTTATGATACATGGTAACATGTGCAACAATATGAGCACATGATCACAGGGATGAGAACATCACACACTGTGGTCTGTTGGGTGGTGGTGGACTAGGGGAGGGATAGCAGGGTTTGGGGAGATTGGAGAGGGATAACATTAGGAGAAATACCTAATGTAGGTGACAGGGGGGATGGAGGCAGCAAACCACCATGGTACATGTATACCTATGTAACAATCTGCAAGATTTGCACATGCACCCCAGAACTTAAAGTAAAATCAAAAAAAAAAAAAGAAAGAAAGAAAGAGAGAGAGAGAAGGAAGGAAGGAAGGGAGGGAGGGAGAAAGGGAGGGAAGTAGGAAGGGAAGGATGGAGGGAAGGAGGGGAAAACTTACTGGCTTAGTAGGTTCTTATAAGTGTAAATGAGGTTGTATATTAGGCTAAAAGTATAAGAACTTCTGAAGGACTAAAAGAATATTCTTAACCAGCTCTGTGATCAGAAATGTATAATAGAATTGCAATTCATTGAGTTCTCACAAAATTCCTATACTGAAGTCTTCACCTAGCAGAGCCTCCAAATGTGACCTTATTTGGATCACAGGGACCTGACAACTGGGTTCAGACCTGTGCTGCTTATGTGGCCTCAGACACATGGCTTCACTCTCCTGAATCTCACTCTACCACCTGGAAACCTGAGCGCCCAATGCTTATTTTGCAAAATTCCTCCAGAATTGGAGGTAGCCTGCATGAGGTTCTTCATGCATACACAAACTTCCTCAAGTTTCCAAGCAGTAGAGTGAGATTCAGGAGACTGAAGCAGAGGTAACCAAGTTGAAATGTGGTGGTTAGGGAGGTGCTAATTCGATATGACTGGTGTGCTCATAAAAAGTGGGAATCTGGACACACACCTTAACAGCACCATCGAAACATAAAGACGACCATCCCCAAGCCAGGGAGAGGGCCCTGGAGCAGGTTCTCCCCAGCAGCCCTCACTCAGAAGGAGCCCAACCTCCTGACACCTTGATCTCAGATGCCCAGTCTCCAGAACTGTGAGAGAGCAGATTGTTGTTGTTTATGCTATGAGTGTGCACACACTCCAAGGAAATTAATATGCAACTTTGCTATAACGCCCCAATGAAACAAATACAAATTCACCTTTATTTCCAAGAGATACTAATAGGTATGGTATCAGCCACCTGGTCCCTCGCCACAGTAACAGAGGTATGAAATACTCTTTATGAGGAACCTCACACATGCTACCTCCAACTCCAGAAGAATTTTAAAAATAAGCATTGGGCCCACAGGTTTCCAGGTGGTAGAGTGAGATTCAGGAGAGCGAAGCCATGTGTCTGAGGCCACATAAGCAGCTCAGCTCTGAGCCCAGTTTTCACCACACCAGGTCCCTGTGATCCCAAGACACAGGCTCAGAATTCCGATATGCTGACATCATTCCTGATTGCATAAGAGTCTAAGAAAATAAAATGAACCTTTGTTGCTTATTAATAAACACATTTTAAGGATTTTAAGAAATGAAAATGAATAATCTGCAAAGCAGCAGTCCCCAACCTTTTTGGCACCAGGGACCGGTTTCACGAAAGACAGGCACGGGGAGTGAGATGGTTTCAGGATGAAACAATTCTACCTCAGCTCGCCAAGCATTAGATACTCATAAGGAGCGCACATCCTAGACCCCTCACACACCTGGTTCACAATAGAACTCCGATATGGTGTGACTGTGTCCCCACCCAAATCTCACCTTGAATTTAGTTTCCACAATACCCACGTGTCATGGGAGGGACCTGGTGAAAGGTGACTTAATCAGGGGAGTGGTTACCCTTATGCTGTTCTTGTGATAGTGAGTTCTCACAAGATCTGATGGTTTTATAGGGGCTTTTCCCTCTTTGGCCCCTCTCCTTGCTGCTGCCATGTGAAGAAGGACGTGTTTGCTTCCCCGTCTGTTATTATCTTAAGTTTCTGAGGCCTCCCCAGCCATGTTGAACTGTCAGTCAATTAAGCCCCTTTTCTTTTTAAATTACCCAGTCTTGGCTATGCCTTTAATGGCAGCATGAGAATGAACTAATACAGGTTCACACTCATGTGAGAATCTAATGCAGCTGCTGATCTGACAGGAGGCAGAGCTCAGACAGTAATGCAAGCAATGGGGAGGGTCTGTAAATAGAGATGAAACTTCACTCCTTTACCCACCACTCACCTCCTGGTTCCTAACAGGCCATGGACCAGTACCGGACAGTGGTCTGGGGGATTGTGGACCTCTGCTGTAAAGGGAAGCCTAAAATATTTTTAGACTCATCTATTAGACAGCGGCTTGAATACCAGCTACAAATTACATTTTCCTTAGCCTAATTAATTCAACGAGTGTCCTATCTTCTTTAAAATGCAGACTTTGGTGTTTTCTCAGGACGTGCTATGGAGCCCATGGGCTGATGTTCACGTGAGCCTGATTATGCAAGTAAAGATCCCATCATAATGACAGTGGAAGGCTCGTGGCACGGAGCAGTGCCAGGCGCTGCCTGGAGCATACTGCACGTGTGAACACATCCCACTGCCCACACACCTGCTGAGGTGGGTGCCATCCTGTTCCCCATTTCCCAGGCAGGAAACGAGATTTGCGTGACACGCAGTGACTGGCAGAGGCAGGATGTGGGTGCAGGCTACACTTCCCCTCCACCTGCCTTCACCCCACAGTGGGGCTGTCTGCTCCGGGCTGCGCTCCCTCTGGGCAAATCCCAGGTGTGTGAACCTCAGCATTCACTTGGTAACTAGGAAACCCTGTGTCCTGACCTGAGTGCCCACTGCACGGCCAAGCAGGCCTACGTGTTCACGGGTTAAAAGCATCTTCACTTCAACAGAATGCAGCCCTTTTCAAACTGTCCAGTGCTCCAGACCCAGCCACGACGAGTCTACCTGAGGGTCTCATGCTGAGGCCTCTCCTGCTGGGCCTCATTTTGCCTATGGGAGGACCTCGGTCCTGGAGGCTCCTCCCTGATCCCAAGCACTAGCTTTCTCGGCTTCCCTGGCAACTGACCACAACCCAGATTTGTTACCTCTGGGCACAAAGGACAGCTTTTCCATTCAATTAAGCATCCCTTAAAGATAGAGGGCAAGGCAGAGTCTCCACTACAGGGAGCAATGTTTGCAGTTTTACAGAAGTTAAAAAAAACCTCCCACAAACAGGAGCTAATTTTATAGCTGTTCTCTCTCTCTGTCTCTCTCTCTCTCTCTCTATATATATATATATATATATGTACACACGCAAACAGATATCTGCTTTTATCATCATTGTGATGTATATTTTTAAAAATATATATCTATATATAATAGAGCATCTCTCTACATAAACATATATAGCTATATATAAAAAACATATCTATATATTTTTAAATATATATCTCATTATCACCCAGGGTGTCTGTTCATCTGAAAATCTGTTTCCAGGTTTAATCTACTTGGGTTACTTAAGTTTTCTGCTTTTCTTATTTTCCAAATATGGATTCATTTTTTTCTGAATAACAAACCCAATCAATCTGAAGTTACAAAATAATTCTAAATAAGTGGCTTTGATTTATGTATTATTCTGATTCAAACTTAAATAGCCCAGCCTGGACAACATGACAAAATCCCATTCTTACAAAAAAAATTCAAAAATTAGCTGGCATGGTGGCTCATGTCTGTAGTCCCAGCTACTCCGGAGGCTGAGGCAGAAGGATTGCTTGAGCCCAGGAGTTCAAGGCTTCCATGAGCTGAGATTGCACCACCGCACTCCAGCCTGGGCAACAGAGCAAGACTCTGTCTGAAAAAAATGTAAAAAAAACATAAATGGCCTCACTTTGGTCTCCCCTTTCTATGTCTCATCTGTCCCCCAACACACACACACACACACACACTCACAAATACATACTTTATTGCACTCCCACCTTACAGTTTCCTCCACCCAGTATTCATTGAATCCATGAGTCAAAAATAAATATTTGGCCTTTCTAGAATTTTGTAAGTGTTCATGATTTGAAATGAGTGTTTTGTTCTAGCAGCGGCTTGATAAACCTGTAAGTATTTCTGTTTTCTACAGTTTTATTATTATGTTTTGATTTTTATTAAATGCCACTGTTTAAAAGAAATCCTTGACATCTGATTTGCACTATTTCAGCAGGTTTTAGCCAGGCAGAAGAAAAATATGTATAAACTTTCTTAGTCCAAAGAAAATGTGGGGAACACCAGCTCTGGGCACTTGAATCAGGAATGCAAACCAAAAGCTATTCAGCCTGGGGTGTGTGTGTATGGTGGGGCAGGAGAAGGAATTCATGTAATACTCAAACGGATTGTAAAAAGCAAGGAATTAGGTGCTGGAAAAATCTAGCAATTGGTGTTCAAAGTAAATGGTAAAGTCGTTTTAACTCTAAGCAGGCATGAGAATAGCCGGTGCCAGTGACAGAGACCACCCAGGAACGGCCAGACCGGCCACATTGGTCGTAGGCCCAGGAGTGGAGCTGCGGGCATGAGAAAGACACACGCTGAGCCTCCCCAACTCCCCACACCTCTTAAGACTCAGACACAGGCCTGTAGGTCTGTTTTGTCTACTCCACGCCCTACGTTCACCCCAAATAACTTTCTGCCTGGATATAAGAGAAATCTTTGTGCTTCAGTTTCTGCAGTGTAACTATTCCCATCCCCAGACCGTAACTTCACAAGGATTCTGAGAAGGTATAAAAGATCAGATGGCAAGTTCCATTTGACTTTTCAAAAAAAAGGGTGGCACGTTATTCTACCAACTTAATAATTAGTTACTGGCCATATTATTACTGGTCATTATTATTCATTATAATTTTATTATTTCTTATTTAATATAATATTGGTAGTATATTAATATGTTACATGTTAATGTTATGTATTAGTACATTCTATTAGATGATTAACAATTGTATACTAATATACTGTATATATTATGTGTCATATGTATTCATATATTTACTGTTAATGCACATGTGTTTAATGTAACATACAATGTTAATGCATATGCCACATTGTTATAATAATTATAGGCAATTGCTGATTATTATGATTAATTTTTATTCGTTACATTAATTATGGGTATATGATTTAAGAAACCCCAATAAAGATTTATGAAAGAAACCAAAATTGGTTTTCCAAACTTCCAAAAGGACTCATAAGACTTTTATCAAAAGCAGTCTCTTTTATGATTTCCCTTTACTCAGTGCTAACAAAAGTGGCTGGGAAGACAAAGTGAGCAGTAAAGCTGAAATAAAGGCTCCAGGGGAAATTACAGATCAATCAGATACTAAGTCATCATTGACATAAAAATCAAAATGAAAATATAATTTGGTAAAAAGAGTTAAACATTTTGATTAACTGCCTCTATACTGTGAAGCATGAGGCAGGTCAATGTGGTAGGAAGGACACAGGATTGGGAGTCCATGAACCCTCCTTCAGGCACCCAGCTTCCTGGCATCCCTGCTCCGGGACATCCAACCTGTCATCCAACTGCACTCCCAGGACTGTTCTGAGCACGAATGTGCACACACATGATCCACTGCAGTGTTCTGGGCAAACCCAGGGCATGTCTCGATGCTGCTGCAGCATGCTGGTGGTTACCGGATCACTATTAAAGAATTCCGGAAAGCACAGGTAAAAATGTGCCCTACCTGTTGATCCTTCACAACTCTCCTTTATTTCCAACAAAAAGAATGCTGTTATTATCCCTAATAAAAGCCATCAATCTCATGAGAACTCACTCTCTAATACAAGAACAAAATTAATTTAGATTTTGTACATTGCCTCATCAAACTGTAAAAGATTCCCTTGCAGCCACCTGATTTAATACCCATGAAATGCCACCTGCATCCATAAATTCTTCATGAGACAAGATTGAAGGCTGTGGGCTTGTACAGCATGAGAAACCTCTTATGAGGCATCATAGGTTCTAAATGGAACCTCTGCTTTCCTTAAAGTGTGGAGAGAAAAGTGTTCAAATTTAATCTGGAAACAATTACAGGATTAAAAATTTAGTGGGCCTAATGTCTTTATCAACACATGGCAAATAAAATGATTACTTAAGTACGTTCAGTCTGAAGGCCACTCCATACAGAAATGGCTGTGGCAAAGTGATATCATATCTTGAATAGTTAAGAAAAAAATGACCTTCAAACTCCCTTGTCAACCTTGTAGACTAATCAGCTGGAGGTGTTATAATTTTGTGAAAATATATATAAAATGAAAAAGAAATTAGGCATAAAATTGCTAACCTTCCCTGAGTGCTTGTTGTGCTGCAGGCACTGCTCTGACCACTGTCTATGCTGGTGACAATGGAAGACTTTATTAGTTTGTTTTCACATTGCTATAAAGACACTACCCAAGACTAGGTAATTTATAAAAGAAAGAGGTTTCATTGATTCACAGTTACACAAGGCTAGGAAGGCCTCAGGAAACTTACACTCATGGTAAAAGGGAAGCAAGGGCCTTCTACACGTGGTGGCAGGAGAGAAGAAATCAAAGGGGAAGAGCCCATTGTAAAACCATATCTCGTGAGAACTCACCCAGTATCATGAGAACAGCATGGGGGAAACCCCCTACATGATCCAATCACATCCCTCCCTCAACACGTGGGGATTACAGGTCTCTCCCTTGACACATGGGGATTACATTTTTTTTTTTTTGAGATGGAGTCTCACTCTGTCGCCTAGACTGGAGTGCAGCGGCATGATCTTGGCTCACTGCAAGCTCCCACTCCCTCATTCAAGCAATTCTCCTGCCTCAGCCTCCTGAGGAGCTGAGATTACAGGTGTCTGCCAGCATGCCCAGCTAATTTTTGTATTTTTAGTGGAGGTGGGGTTTCACCAAGTTATCCAGGCTAGTCTCAAACTTCTGACCTCAGGTGATCCACTTGTCTTGGCCTCCCAAAATGCTGGGATTACAGGCATGAGCCACCGTGCCTGGCCAGGGATTACAATTTGAGATGAGATTTGAGTGGGGACACAGAGGCAAAACATAGCAAAGACCCAGGAAGGATCAACCTGACCTCTAAGCAGGGCTCCTCTCCTATGGCTTCCAGCCCTGGCCAGGCTACTCCTCCTTACCCCCCAAGAGAAAATATTAGATTCCTCCATGCTTCAAATCTGAAATTACTGCCACATTCTTCAATTTAAATTATTCTCATTTTTAATAAAAATAATCATAATCCAATTTTATATGCTAGCCTTTCCACCCATAATTAATAGAATTAATCCAATGGACCCATTTCTGTTCTCATAGAACCATTTATTAATAACTGAATTATGGTTCACAGCACTGAGGGCCTCTTCTTTGTACTGCATCATGAATTGTACAAAGTATTTAACTTTATTCCAGGACTGCTGTAGGAAAAAGGAAAAGACAGAAAGTGCTAACGTTAACTGAGAAAAGGATGCACATTGGAAATTTAAGAAGAAAACCTGGCAGTGTAATTCCAAGTGTATGACACGATCTAGTGTGTCTGTGACAACTCCCTCCCCATAAGACAACAGAAAAGACCATCGTGAGATAGAAAGCTGGTTTCTACTTCAAGTTAATTGGTAAGAGCTCTGCAGCACCTCGGCGTAAAAGGGATGTCCATCTGTTAATAACCTCATTATCATACAATATGAAAATGTTTTATGGTTTTATACCATTTTAATAAATCATATTATCCCAAAAATCCATGTGTATAACTAGATGATCATCTTTAAACATACAATTAAAACTCCCTGGGTTGAGGGGAACATCACACACCAGGGCCCATCACGGGGTCGGGGGCAAGGGGAGGGAGAGCATTAGGATAAACACCTAATGTACACAGGGCTTAAAACCTAGATAATGGGTTGATGGGTGCAGCCAACCACCATGGCACATGGATACCTGTGTAACAAACCTGCATATTCTGCACATGTAACCCAGTACTTAAAGTAAAATTTAAAAATTAAAAAAAAAAAAACCTCCCTGGGTTTCCCTTCTAGTTCCTATATACACAGTATTCAATTGTTATTATACTTCGAATAAGGGAACCATTCTCATTGTGTTATACTTCGGGAAAATTGAAATTATCTAAAATCCTTTTGTAACTTTTTTTCTATGATAGGTTATGTAGTGATGACATGGATGTATGAAGTCTGAACTAACCAAGAGAAAGGGCAGAGCAGAGGAAAGCCTTCTAGGGAGAGGAGACCACTGGAGCCAGAGCCCACGTGGCCTGTGGCAATAGCAGAGGCTGGAAGGCCAGGCCAGGGTCAGGTGACAAAGGATCAGGAAAGGGCCTGTGGGGTCTGTGTCATTGGCCTTCTCTAAGTGTGGATTCAGTATAAGTGGCTTTATCCCATCCACTGAGCTCCAATGGCTTGTCGGGGTGGGGGTAGGGGCTGGATTAAATGGAGGAGTAAATGCAAGAAAGACACATTAGCAGGTCATTCTGCATGGGGCGTGACGCCATTGACTAGGCACTCGCTGTAGGCTGAAGGAACAAAGACCAGAGTGCTTTCATTTTCAGTATCAACTCAGTCAGTGATCAACGTGATGCCAATTCTAAAGAAGTCAAGGGTGAGTTCCACCTGCCTCAGGCCACCTGAAAGCTGAGGGTAGGTAGGAGGCTGGTCTGGGGGGCCTGGTCTTCAGCCTCTGTCCCACCTGCCTGCTCAGAGCGCTCCCTGCTGTGACTTCCAGTGGCCACCCCTTGAAGCTGGATTCTTTCCCTCGAACCTAAAATAATCTTGAATAGAGAAGTGCAGCCCTATTAACATGCTTTCAAATCTATTTTCCACAGGTGTAGAGGGCAAACAAATCAATAACTTCTGAACAAGTTGAATATGCAAATATTTGAAATGGTGGTTATTAAAACTCGTAACTCAGTCTCTGCAGTTTGCACTGCCTTTATTAAAGACGTTTCTCAATTCTTTAGCTGGTATATAATGTGAGATAAAAGTTAATGATATTCATTGCTAGTTCTGAGAACATTCCCTTTCATTTGAAGGATATAAACACTGAATATTTATATTTTAAAGAAAAGGATGAGTTATGCTATATTACTTTTCAATAATTTTATATGAATTCGATAAACAGATTATGAATAGCATAAATCTCATTTTATCAAAATAATGATATCTGCTAGGTAAAGTGACAGGTTATTTAATCAAATAAGGAAAACATCAATGTTTGATCTATAACATCTTTTTCATTGATCATAGTGTTCTATTTGTATTGGTATCTATGGGCCTAATTTTATGATCTACCATCTATACTAAGTCACAGGGGAGAAAGCAGTCAAGCATAAGCAGCACACAAACACACCTCACCTGGAGGTGAAGTAGAGTAGCAAGGAATCAGAAAACCCTCATTAGAAAACCTACTTCTGCCTTTCTGGGTCCAGAGGTGAGACACGCACGCTTCTCAGGCGTTCTCCTCCTCTCACATGTGCTTTTACAGTGCCCAGATTCTATTTGCTTTCTGAAAGCCCTCGGGTTACAGTGCATCTCTGTTTCTTATGAGCCCCCTCCTTGTAAGTAAACTGATAAAGGAAGAAAAACCGACAATTGTGACATCAATCCTGTAAATTTTTTAGAAGTCCGAAAGAGCTCTGATGTGGAAGGAAAACAAGGGAAGAAGGAAACTAAAAAGGAAAAAAGAGAAACTGGAAACACTCCTCCAACTCGGCTCAGAAAACACTGGTTAAACACTCAATGGTGAGTGAAGAATTTAGAGACAGAAAGGCTGAAAAAGTTTTTAATAACAGTGCCCATCCAAATGACAATTAACAGGAAAATAACCGGTAGATTTACAAAACAGAGCATTAGACATATGATAACATAGAGGAATCCTAAAAACACAATGTTGAATGAGAAAAGCAAGTCCCAGAAGATAACAAAATATGTTTCACCATGTTTATGGTGCTCAGAAATAAATAAAAACATAATAATGTGCTTTCACACTTATAAACTACCGCATTAGAGTTGCCATGACAAAGTACCACATAGGAGGTGGCCTCAACAACAGAAATGTATCATCCCACAGTTCTCGAGGCCAGAAGTCTGAGGATCACAGTGTCATTGGGGCTGGTTCCTTCCAAGGTTGTGGGGAGGATTTGGTCCAAGCCTCTCTCATCGGCTTGTGATGGCTGTCTCTATGTTCCCATGAAGCTCTCCCTATATGTTTGTGTCCCCAAATTTTCCCCTTTTATAAGGACTCCAGTCATATCAGATTGGGGTCCACACTAATGACCCCATTTTAACTTGATTCATTTTATAAAGCCCCTATCTCCAAGTAAGAGCATATTCTGAGATACAGGAAGTAAGATTCTAACATAAGAATTTGGGAAGGGACAAAATTCAATACACAACAAATACATACATGATAAAACCATTGAAAGGGACTAGAGGATAATAAACATACAATTGAGAGTCCAGCTCCAAGGAGCTGGCAGGAGAACAGGCATGAGATGGGGGACAGAGACTAAGGTAGGTCCTAACCCTCGGGAAGGTGATGGGTTTACACACGTTCATGACCATGTCATGCTTTATAACTTCACGTGGCATGAATATTGTTTTAAGTATGCTGGGTCTATATTTTAAAATATAATAAAGAAGAAAACAGAAGAAAGAGAGTGATTAGTCCTCTTTCTGAAAATGAGAGAACTGAAGTCCCTCAAGCATCAACAGAACTCCCCTCCGGCTCAGACTCTACAAGGGAGGTAGCAAGTCTTTATAAAATCTAACAAATAATGAGGCCAGTGACAAACAGAGCTCCATCTATGAGACAGTTCCCTTTTTCTAACTATTTATAACTATCATGGTTAACACTATCATAAAACACACACTCTCCACTTGATTTAAAGGATCTGGGAAATATGTCATTCCTGATGGCACTATCAATACAAACTGGTTGTTGCCAAGCATCTTCCTGAAAAGGAGATGAACACCACCTGTGGAACTCCAGTTCCTTGCCCAAAAGCCTCAAGACTGCTTTCAACTTTCAAAGGCATCTTCTGAAGCCCTCCTGAATACTCCCTTTCCCACAGAATACTCCAGGATCCTAGGGGCATGGCTCCATGGGGCCCATTTGTATGGGTGTGACTCCCTAAGTCTCAAAACTGTACGGGTGTTTTTGCTTTCTTTGTGGAGGGATATTTATTCTATTCTGCTAAATCCTGAATAACAATGACTAACACTTTCATAGCATTTACTGTGTTGGCTGGAGAATTTAAACACTTTGCCCAGATTAATTTACTTAACAACTCAGTGAAGTAGGTGCTATTAGTATACCCACCTCACAGACAGAGAAACAAGATGATTAAGTGGCCTTAGTCTCACAGCTAGTCAGTAAAGAGACTGATGTTCAAATCCTTTATCTAAGCATGTAAGGCACACATAAACCTACAAACCCAGTTTGAGTTTCCAGCCTGACTCTCAGTGCTAACTTCAACATCTGGGGAACTGGATTATCCTGTGTAATATTTAAATTCTTCCTGAAGTGAAGCAAAAACTATCCAGATATTACTCAATGAACAGAGAACTTGGACTAGCTTTATTGACTGAAATGAGTCTTTTTGACATGACTGACCTTTTAACATGACTAATCAGCTTTCTGCAAGTAACTAATATCTGCATAAAATGTGTAGTACATGGTGTTTTGCCCAAACAACTTTCACGTGGTCCGAAAAAAAATGGCCAGTTCCTTGAGTCACCAGCCTCTGACTATCACAGAGTAGACAGTGGATTGCTACCCAAGGAGAACCATGAAAGTGCCTTTTACATCCATCTTCACCAGGATCCCAGGCCCATGCATGAGTTTCAACAAACTCAGAAATTTCTATCGGCCACAGTGGACTCTTAAAAAGTTTGGTATGGGCGCGGTGACTCACGCCTGTAATCCCAGCACTTTGGGAGGCCGAGACAGGAGGATCACGAGGTCAGGAGATCGAGACCCTCCTGGACAACATGGCAAAACCATGTCTCTACTAAATACAAAAAAAAAAAAATTATCCAAGTGTGGTAGCACGAGTCTGTAGTCCCAGCTACTCAGGAGGCTGAGGCAGGATAATTGTTTGAACCCGGGCAGTGGAGGTTGCAGTGAGCCAAGATTGTGCCATTGCACTCCAGTCAGATGACAGAGCAAGACTCCATCTCAAAAACAAAAACAAAAACAAAAAAAAGTTTGATATGGCCACATGCAGTGGCTCACGCTTCTAATCCTACCATTTTGGGATGCCAAGACAGGTGAATCACTTGAGCCCAGTCTGGGCAACATGGTGAGACTTGGTCTCTACCAAAAAAAAAAAAATTCCAAAAATTAGCCAGATGCACACCTATACACATCACTGGAGCTCAGACATAATCTTAAAGACAATAATAAGGTCATAATTATGCCTAGTTGTAATCCCAGCTACTTAGGAGACTGAAGTGGGAGGATCACTTGAGCCTGGGTGACCGAGGTTACAGTGACGCAAGATCACACCACTGCATTCCAGCCTGGGTGACAGAGTAAGACTCTCAAAAACAAAAATGATAATAAGGCTTGATGTTTTGCTATGAGCTACCGTGCCTCTGCCCAAACCATGGGCATAACTATCTTTCAGTTTGGAGAAACCTTCAAAATATGTAGGTCCTCGTGTCCAGCCAGCTGGTCAGGAGACTGTCCTCCATATGAATGACAGCAGCAAGCCTGCCTTGTCCTGGTCTCCTTCTGCTAGACTCATGGCTGTTTTCTTACTTTAACATGCCCTTGATCCGAGTTCCCGTAAGCCAGCTGGAAAACATTAATTAATTTCCTTAAGCCTATTACACACGCTATTTGGTAATAAAACAATTGTTTATTCTAGCTCTTTTTAATCATATCCAGAGAGTGGCTTGGTTGGTATGCTTTAGATGGGGAAGAATTACATGTGTGTGTGTGCACATGTATGTATACATATGTATTAGGATTCTCTAGAGGGATAGAACTAATAGCATAGAGAGAGAGAGACAGAGAGAAAGGAGTTTATTCAGTAGTGCTAACTCACACAATCAGAAGGTCTCGCAATAGGCCATCTGCAAAGGATGGAGGAACAAGGAAGCCAGTCTGCGTCCCAAAGCTGAAGAACATGGAGTATCATGTTTGAGCACAGGAAAAAGATGTAGCCTGGAAGGCTAACCAGCCTAACCTTTTTACATTTTTCTGCCTGCTTTATATTCTAGCCACACTGGCAGCTGATTAGATTTTGCTCACCCAGATTAAGGGTGGGTCTGTCTTCCCCAGCCCACTGACTCAAATGTTTAGCTCCTTGGCAACATTCTCACAGACACACCCAGGATCAATACTCTGCAGCCTTCAGTCCAATCAAGTTGACTCCCAGTATTGACCATTACAAGTCCACCCTTGTTAATTTGAATCCATACACATCTCCAGAGATCATACATAATCTTCAAATAAAGACAATAATAAAGTCATAATTATGCCTAACATAATACAACCATCCTTTGTACAACTGGAAATGCACCAATCCCCAAACCAAATACTGTTACATAAAGCTAACAATACGTAAATGCTGATATGAAGTCAATCAATCTTATGTCACATGATAAGGGAAAAAGGAAATAAGATGCAGATTTTTGTACAAGTGTACACATACACAAACGTGGTTTTAACAAAAGGAGGAAATACTCATGATGATTACAGTCCTCATTTCTGCAGCTGGTCAGGTGGTCATAGCTGGTATTGATGACTACCTTCTTCTACTGCCCATTCTATATTCCCTTTGTCTTCAGCAAGCACCTCAGCTGGTCATGGTTTTTTCCCTGGTGGAATGAACCAAATCTTCATTCCTGAAGGGTATGAGCCATTTGTAGTCCTGCCTGGATGCCTGGATTGGGCTGCTGTAGTTTCCCATTCATCTTAATCACAGGGAATGGTAATAATAAGAGACACCCTAATGGATCACCTGTATTTCATGCATACTCCCTTACCTCTGTTGTGGACTAGTAGACTGATTTCATCTTGATAGTCAGGGTCAATCACCCAGCCAACACTGTAACTCCCTTCTTAGCCTCTTGACTTAAAGGTAGGAGGTGCCCAAAATGTCTAGGTGGCAATCTTATCTTCCAGTTTAATGGAATTGTGTTTGTGTTTCCTGGTGGTAGTCTTCCTCCCTCTGGAACTAAGACCTCTAGGCCAGCAGAACATAATGTTGTGGAAACAGAAAGCAAAAATGTTGCTAGTGGATCACTAGAGGTGATGGTGAGTGGTTCCACTTCCACCCCTTGATTTCTGGACCCATGATTCCTGGCTATGGAAGAAACAGTACCATATATTGGACACTGATTCATAGCATACACGGCCTTATGGAGAACTTCGCCCCAGCCCTGCAAAGTAATGTCACCTATTGTAACTTCAAAAGGTCATTCCACCATTCTATCAATCCATCTGCTTCAGGATGATGGAAAACATGGTAAGACCATTGAATTCTATGAACATGAGCTCACTGCCACACCTCTTTAGCCATAAAGTGAGTGCCTTGGTCAGAGGCAATGCTGTGTGGAATACCATGACAGTGGATAAGGCATTCCGTGAGTTCAGGGATGGTAGGTAGTCTTGGCAGAAGTACTGCATGCAGGATAGGCAAACTCATAACCAGAGTAAATGAGGACAAACCTCTGCCCCTTCCATGATGGAAGAGATCCAATATAATCAACCTGTCATCAGGTAGCTGGCTGATCACCCCGAAGAATGGTGCCGTACTGAGGGCTCAGTGCTGGTTTCTGCTGCTGGCAAATTGGGCGCTTAGCAGTGACCATAGCCAGGTCAGCCTTGGTGAGTGGAAGTCCACATTGCTGAGCCCATGTGTAACCTCCATCACTGCTACCAGGGCTATTTTGTTCATGGGCCCATTAGGCAATGACAGAGGTGGCTACAGAAAGAGGCTGAGTGGTGTCCACGGGATGGGTCATCCCATCCACTTGCCTATTAATATCCTCCTCTGCTGAGGTCACCCACTGGTGAGCACTCCCATGGATACAAATGTCTTCACAGTTTTTGACCACTCAGAGAGGTCCATCCGCATACCTCTTCCCCAGATTTGTCACCAATTATGCTTCTTCTAAGACCGTATTACTTCTTCTAAGACCAGCCAAACCATTGGCTACAGCCCATGAATCAGCACATAGTCACAAATCTGGCCATTCCTCCTTCCATGCAATGTGCACAACCAGGTGCACTGCTCAAAGTTCTGTCTACTGGGAAATTTTCCCTTCACCGCTGTCCTTCAGGGATGCCTTAGAAAGGGGCTGTGGTGCTGCAGCTCTCTACTTTCAGGTGGTGCCTGCCTATCATTCAGAGGCTTCTGTAAAATGACCACAGAAAGAGTCTGGGGACCCCCAAATCCACTGTAAGTCAGACCTGAACTAACTGATCATGGCAGCTCTTCATAAGGTCATCAGTGCAGGCTGTGGGAGAGAAGGCAGGTGGCAGGAGTGGAGACCATGGGCATTTGAGCCATTTCCCCATGTGACTTACTTATGACTTCAGGACCTGCTGGAGCCCAATCATGTATATACCACTTCCATTTGATAATGGAATGCTGCTGTGCACAACCCACTTTATAGCTAGATGGGTCGGAAAGAACCCAGTTCATGATAGGAAGTTTAGGTCACACGGTGACTTGATGACCCACAGTCAAACCTTCAGTTTCCACCAAAGCCCAATAACAGTCCAAGAGCTGTCTCTCAAAAGGAGAGTAGTTATCTGCAGAAGATGATAGAGTCTTGCTCCGAAATCCTAGAGGTCTCGCTGTAATTCACTTGGGGGCCCTGCCAGAGGCTCCAAACAGCATCACTATCTGCCACTGACACCTCAAGCACCATTGGATCTGCTGGGTCACATGGCCCAAGTGGCAGAGCAGATCGCACAGCAGCCTGGACCCATTGCAGAGCCTTCTCCTTTTCTGGACTCCCCTCAAAACTGGCAGCCTTTCAGGTCACTCAATGAATGGGCTGAAGTAACATAATCAAATGAGGTACCTGTTGCCTACAAAATCCAAATAGGCCCACTAGGCATTGTGCCTCTTTCTTAGTTGTAGGAGGGGCCAAATGCAGCAACTTATCCTTCACCTTAGAAGGAATATCTCAACAGGCCCCACACCACTGGAACTCTAGAAATTTCACTGAGGTAGAAGGTCTCAGAATTTTTGTCAGATTTATTGCCCATCCTCTGGCATGCAAATGTCTTACCAATAAGTCCAGTGTTTCTGCTACCTCTTGCTCACTGGATTAAATCAACATGTCATCAGTGTAATGGGCCAGTGCGATATCTTGCAGAAGCAAAAAGCAATCAAGGTCTCTCTTAATAGGATTTTGACACAAAGCCAGAGAGTTGATATACCCCTGGGGTAGGACAGTAAAGGTATATCGCAGGCCTTGCCAGCTGAAGGCAAATTGCTTCTGGTGGTCCTTGTGGGAAGGAAAGGAGAAAAAGACATTTACCAAGTCAATGACTGAATACAAGGTACCAGGAGATAGATAATTTGCTCAAGCAATCAAACCACATCTGGTGCAGCAGCTCTAGTTGGAGTCACCACTTGGTTAAGCTTACGATAATCCACTGTCATTCTCCAAGATCTATCTGTCTTCTGCACAGGTCAGATAGGAGGATTGAATGGGGATGTGGTGGGAATCACCACCCCTTGGTCTTTCAAATTCTTCTTGGTGAAACTGATCTCTGTAGTTCCTCCAGGGATGTTATATTGTTTTTGATTTACTATTTTTCTAAGTAGAGGCAGCTCTAATGGCTTCCATTTGCCTTTCCCACCATGACAGCCCTCACCCTACCAGTCAGGGAGCCAATGTGGGGGTTATTCCAGCTGCTAAGTATGGCTGTGCCAATTATGCATTCTGGCACTGGGGAAATGATCACAGGATGAGTCCAGGAACCCACCAAACCCACTCTAAGTTGGACTTGAGCTATAATTTTATTAATTGCCTGACCTCCATAAGCCCCTACTTTAACTGGTGGATCACAGTGACATTTTGGGTCCCCTGGAATCAACCTCAGCTCAGAGCCAGTGTCCAGTAATCTCCAAAATGTGTGATTATTTCCCCTTCCCCAGTGCACAGTTACCTTGGTAAAAGGCTGGAGGTCTCCTTTGGGAAAGATGGGAGAAAGATTAACAGCATAAGTTGTTGGTAGTGTAGTGGGGTCCTTTATCAAGGGTACCTGGCCTCCCCTTCATTCAAGCGGTTTTTTGTCTGTAAACTGGCTCAAGTCTGGAAATTAATTGAGGGGCTGTAATATTCTGTTTTTGTAATTCAAATTAGTCTTTTATCCATTTGACCTGGACATTTTCTGCTTATATAAATTAAGTAGAATGCAGTAGGCTTCCTAACAATTTCACTTCTAGGAACACTGTGATTAATTAGCCAATGCCAGAGACTATTCTGATTGCTGCTTTGTCTCTGCTGTCTGTTACAGTAGCTGTGTCCACCTTGCCTTTGACGGTTGAGTACTGCTGCTTGGACCCTGCTACCTCAGGATCCAATTATTACTATTGTATTTAAATTTTACAGTTGAATGACTGTGGTTCCCACTGTTAGATCTGACACACAGAGAAGAGTAATTAATGAGCTCTCCAAGGATGCAGGTGCTACTCTCACAAATTTATTTCACAAAGCATTGGTCAAGGGTATATCTTCTGTTACCACCTGGCTGGATGAGTAGGTCTAAAATGACTAATCCACTCCACCATCCCAGTCTCCCTAAGCTTTGGATTCCTTCCTCTACATTAAACCAAGGAAAATCAAATTTCCAGCTTACTCACAGCAGAACATCTTTTAATCCATATTTCAGCTAATCAAGCAAATAAACTATCAGAACCTTTTTTTTATCTCCTTGACCTGCAATATGAAATGCAGAATCCCTACTTAGTGGCCCCAAATCAATAAATTCAGCTGATCCAACTCTATGTTTCTTCCACCATTATCCCACATTGTTAATATCCATTCCCATCCCTATTCTCCATATTTCTGTCTATATAGATTAGAAAACTCAAGCAGTTTTTTCAAGTGTAGTGCACCTCCTCATGGGTCATTCACTGAACCTCACCTCTAGGGTCCTGTCAGGACTTTAGTCTAGTAATAGGTCTAGAAGCAAACAGGGGTGTTGGGGTCGCTCCTGGGGAGATTCAACATTAACTTGCCTGGCAACTGCTTTAGGGAGGTCATCACTGTTGCCTCAAGCAGTGTAGGGTTTTTCTCCTCAAACGAAGGTGGAAAGGCTAATGGCAGCATGGGTCACAGAGGGAATGTTGCCACTACTGGGGATGGGGAAGCCGCTCCTTCTGGCAAAAAAAGGTTCATTAGGGTTTACAAACTCAGTGTGCCCAGCTTCATCAGAGTCCTCCCATACATCCCCATTCCAAGTTGCAGGGCCCCATTCTTTTCCAATCAATGCCCTCACTTTAACAGTAGGCATCTGATAAGGCTGTGCATGCACCTTTCATTGCAGATCAGCCACTCACATGATAAGATCTTGTGTCTGATTTGCCACACTTTAAGCTCTTTCTCTATAGGAGATACGACTCTGACTGAGGGCAATCTTAGATTTTAGCCTCACTATCTGCTTCTGAAGCTGGGAGTTAGAGTCTCTAAGTTCATCATTTTCTTTTATCACTTTGTCCAGTGAACTTAGGAGGAAACAACCAGCTTCATTATGTTCCTTGGTTCTCCACATATGGTCAAAAGTATTATGCATAGAGTCACTAAACTCCTTGCCTCTCAAAAGTGGTGAATCAGGAATGTCAAATGCATTTATTTTGCATAACTCTCTAAACAGCTCACACCAAGGATTCTCAGTGTTCTCCATATCATCAGAAGTAGATTTCTTAGCATTTTGGGATCTAATCGTATTAAGCAGCTAACTCCAGAAACCCAAAACCAACGAAAATGCCCCATCTTTAAAATTCTGTTCCTCTATCACCACTCCTGGTACCAAAATCTATATTAGTCAGGGTTCTCTAGAGGGATAGAACTAATAGGGGAGATATATTGGATATATATATATATATATATATATATATATATATATAGTATTAACTGACAGAATTACAAAGTCCCAAGATAGGCTGTCTGTAAGCTGAGGAGCAAGGAAGCTAGTCTGAGTCCCAAAGCTGAAGAACTTGGCGTCTAATGTTCAAGGGCAGGAAGCATCCAGCATGGGAGAAAGATGTAGGCTGGGAGGCTAAGCCAGCCTAGGCTTTTAACGTTTTTCTACCTGCTTTATATTCACTGGCAGCTGATTAGATGGTGCCCATTCAAATTAAGGGTGGGTCTGCCTTTCCCAGCTCACTAACTTAAAGGTTAATCTCCTTTGGCAACACCCACAGACACAAACCAGGATCAATACTTTGCATCCTTCAATCCAATCAAGTTGACACTCAGTACTGACCATCACAACATATACATTCAATTATATTCAAAAGGTGATGACTAGAGATTACAGAAGCAGATAATAGAGATAAGGCTATGTAGATAAGCATGGGAGAGGGTCTTCATGAACCAAAGCTCAGTTTAGAGTAGGGAAGATGTTTTCAAACGAAGTTTTTAAAAGAATCAGTAAGAAAATAACGAACTGAAAAGAAACCTTTTTAAAATGCAAATGGAAGATATTTTAACAGAATTCATAGGCATTATCCCATAGAAGGAAGACACACACACAAATAGACACACACATATGCATACACACACATGCATGCACAATCTTGGTCCTGACCAGTTGTCAGACAGATTTTATGAAAACGGAAATTCTGTGACATTATTCTCTTGACCAATTGGGCTATATCCAGTTATGAGTTCTGGCATTTGAGAAAATCCTGCTTCCATTTACTTTGCAGAAAGAGGAATTCTCATAATTCACAGAAAATTTTAATGAGCAATAAATGAAAGTGTCATCAACAGTCAAAATAAGTGAGGTAGAAGGAAGAAACTTTGCTGAATGAAGTCTTAATTCTAGACTGGAGACATGGTAAAATAAGTGATTTCTCAATCTGAAGTCCTTTCTACATAACCACTGGCTTCTCTGGACCATGCATGGGTAGTTAAAATAATTGTTTAAATTACATCAAGCTTCGAAGCTAAATATTTAAAGGCTAACCACATGGCAGAAATTATTTTTCCCAGTTAAGCCATGGTGAGAAAGGGTCTAAGAGGCAGAAATCTTGTGCATTTTCTCTCTCCTTGATCATAGCAATCTCATCAATACTAATAATGAAGAAATAATATGCATATAGTATTCCTAAGCTTTTCAGGAAATGAATGTGTATATCTGCCTAAAAGTGATTTTATTGAGTTGTTTAAAATGTATAATGTGATCTGCAGAATGACAGTTGTTTTAAAGCAAGCAAAGTCACTTGCATTGAGGTTGCCAGCCCTATGAGAAAGTGAGATGATACATTGCAGAGTAATTGACGACAAGGTAATGCTGCCCTACTTTCACAGAAAGAAAGCCAGAGCTGCAGTCCATGTGAGAAGCGCAGCTAGCCCTGAGCCGGCTCCTTATCTTTTCCACAGCATGTGTGATACCCGCAATGTTTGTTATTTATTTACAGTTTAGTAATGGAAAATGTATTGTGTTACGTTAGACTCTCCTATTATTTCTGTTTTTAAAGCCTCTAATGCATTTCAAGAAGTATAGATATTTTACACATTTTGAATTGAGGTCATCTAATTCTCATAAAAATTTTGGAAAATAAATATTATAACAAATACACACAGAGGGAAAATTTAATGCCATAAGGTAAAGTGAATATTCTGAGGTTATAATTAATAAGATGACAAGTTCGGGTCTTCTAGCTCTAGGTCACCAATGTTTCCACTACAGACCACCTCCAGGTGTCTCTTATTTTTAGAATATTTGTGTACATTGCCTGTGCTAGATGTTATCTATTGTCACTCGCTTCTATTTCCTCCCCACTCTCTCCTCCTTTCCCTCCTATCCTAGGGACGAGAGCTTGTCACCAAGTTTTAGACGCAGTTTAGTTTCTGCCAAAGAGACTCACTCAAGGCTAGAACATAGAAAAGAGGCTAAAGTCACCCCTCCCGTGGTGGCAGTGGCTGAGTGATGGGGTGGGGTGGCATCTGGCCCTCTCATTTTGCTTTTCACCATCAGCTTCTTGGGTGGCAGGTGCTATGGTAGCCACTGCTTCCTGACTGCTAATGCTGCCATGCAAGGCAGACCATGAAGACCTGGTGATGACACAAAGGTTGGTTCACCTCTCGCCACTGAAGAGGAGTTTCAGTAGCATCTCAGAAGGGTACAATGAGGGTAGGGGCCTTATAGGGTGTGGATGGCTGGACTAGGGTAGTGTTAGGCAGAAGTCAGTGTGGTCTGAGGTGGTCAGAAGCTATTGTAGCATTTGTAACACATGAAACCATGAAATGTCGCTGTGAAACGTTTGCCTGCTGTTTCATCTTGGAAAATAGACCTTCAAGGAGCCTGCGTGAAAACAATGTGAACTCAGAGAGTTTGTCTTGAACATTATGCTTTTGTACAGTTTGTGCATTCTTTGAGTCATACTTCATTTTGCCAATTATTTCTGTGTTGTTTTTCTGGACCTGGGGGTTACAGTTCTACTCAGTTTCATCCTGAAGCTGAAAGTCTAGGGCTAACTCCCTGACTTCTTCTCTTATCATTCAAACAATTTTTCAAGCATCTAATTTTCTAAATAGTAGTGATTAACAGAAGTGTGTCCCATAGTAAGATCTTCTCTCATTTTACAATAAATTATTCCAATTTAGATAAGATGACTTTCAAAAAATTAAATGTCTTTCAAATATTAGGAAAATATGTCTTTGCCAGTAGGTGGCAACCTCTCTGAATTATAAATCCAAACCCTCAGAAAAATAACCTTCCTTCAGAGAGCCGATTCTTCCCTCTGTCTGCCCTCAAAACTACCTACAGAACGTTTTAAAAGGAAAGATGCCTAAACTTCACTCTCTAATACTTTAATGCAGTGGTTCTAGGGTAGAATCCAAGACACTTTTTTTTGTAATACAAGCCTGTGTTTTCTATGGAGAGGATCAGGAATTCAAGACAGAGGATCCAGGGGCATGGCAGGCAGGAAAAAGTTCCCTAAGGAATGACACGTACCCTCACCCCAGCCTGTGTGCCGAACACAGGCCAACTTCTACACCCAGGCCAGCCGTCAGAGGTTTCTGCTGTGGGAGAAACAGAAGGGCTTATAGGAAAGCTCTCTAGATACTGGGAGCTGGGGACCCCTAGCAAAGCCTCAGGAATGTGCCCCCATCACCCTCAAGGTCAAACATCCATGTCTATGCACATGCAGGTCTCAAAAAGTTTTTTTAATACCATCAGCTAGTTTGAACCCAGGGCTTGCAAACTAATGGCCACCAGGCTAAATCCAGCCCGCAGCCTGAATTTATAAGTAAAGTTTTATTGGAACACAGTCACGCCAATTTTGTTGTTTATATCTGAATTCTCACTCTAATAGCAGATTTGAATAGTTGTAACAGAGACAGTATAGCCACAAAGCATAAACAATTTACTCTCTGGCCTTTTATAGAACACATCTTCCAATCCCGGCCTAAACTATTAACTAATATTTAGGATCCCCAAATATTCAAGTGAAACTAATAATAGAAAAAGATAAAATTAAATAAACAGAAGAATGGAA
This sequence comes from Plecturocebus donacophilus, assembly GCA_004027715.1. Taxonomy (NCBI): domain Eukaryota; kingdom Metazoa; phylum Chordata; class Mammalia; order Primates; family Pitheciidae; genus Plecturocebus; species Plecturocebus donacophilus. The sequence continues at coordinate 17,970 of PVKP010020081.1, read as the reverse complement.
ACAAAGATGATGCTTGAAGTAGAAGAAAACAACAAAAATAGCCAATTACTATTCAAGTTGGTAACATATACTTCAAAGTGATAAAAGATGATATCAAATACACAGTTTAAACAAAAAGAAACAAAAAAGCCAGGATCAGGCATGTTTTTAAAAAGACCCGTCTTCTAGAAAGGAGGAGAGTGAGGATGAAGAGAGGTTGGCTAAAGGTGCAAACTTAGAGCTAGACAGAAGGAATAAGTCCTAGTGTTGATAGCTCAGTAGGGTGACTGTGGCTAGCAATTTACTTTATATTTCAAAATAGCTAAAAGAGGAGAGTTAAAATGTTCCCAACACAAAGAAATGATAAATGTTTGAGGTGATGGACAGAATATTTGTTCATATTTATGAGGTACATGTGATATTTTGATACATGCATACAATGTGTAATGATCAAACATTGTATGCATGTATCAAAATATCACATGTACCCCATAAATATGTACATATTATGTATCATTTTTTAAAAGGTAAAAAGTAAAAAAGAGCAATATGACAAGAAAAAATGTCTGAAATTTGTAAATGGTACACCTCCAAAATAATCAGTAAAAGGGTCAGAAATGAAATAAAGCAAATATTGCAAAAAGCAGAAATAAAAAAACAAAGAAGCCAAAAACATCAACCAGAAAAGAGACCCATAGAATCAAAACCAACAAACCACCAGAAAAAAAAAAAAAATTTCAAAGGAAAAGGTATTGGGAAAATTATATAAGAAAATGCAAAAAAAAAAACCTTTATAAAACTTTAAGGTGTAACTTTTCCACCTAAGAGAGCTATCATATACCCAATACAATAGAAGACAAAAATACAGTAACTAGTTGCAGTTATGCAAAGTTTCAGGAGACTAAAAACAATGAGAAGATTCTTAAAACTTCCAAAGAGAAAACAAAACTATGCAAAAGGATCAAGAATTAAAATCATTACTCTAATATATATGCTTAAATATATCAATAGCAACAATGAAAGGAGAATATAATGTAGAAAACTTGTATGTCTAAGAAAATGTTTTATTTTGCCTAGAATTTTAAACCTAGCCAAATTATTAGTTGAATGTGACGGCAAAAGAAGGACATCATCATCAGACATTTAATGACTCAAAAATGGTCATGCAGTATTTCTTAGGAGAGACAGGAAGACAGAATATAGAAACCAAAGAAAATAAAGAAAGAAAATCTAGGAAACAAAATGCACAAGTCGTTTAATCTGTAAAGCAAAATCTTTCAAGATGGCCATGCTACAGACCAAGGTAGAACTCAGACCAGACTGTAGAGGAGGCTGGAGGGCTATGAGAAAGAAAACTTCCAGATGACATAAGGTGGCTCTCAAAAATGTTCTATGGCTAACAAATCATCCAAGTAAAGAAATGTAAGAAAATCCATGAAAAGCAAAATACTGTGTAGAAAAGGAAATGCAATTTTAGTATGCAATGCAATTTTGCAATAAATAATATTATATACTTATAAAGAGTAAATTCTGATTTAGGTAAAAGAGTGTTATTTTACAAGGAGGACATGAAAGTGGAGAGAGCCAAATTCTCATCTACTGTAGCAGGAAATCAAGTGAGTATGTTTCAGCTTAACTAAGTAAGAAAACCCTATCAAACCATATTATACGGAAATAAAAAAAGGAACCACCGAAAGAAATACAAGAATTACATGCAGTTATCACTGAGAAACTGGTCTGAGGAGTGAAGAGAGGTATTTTCTTTTCTTTTTTTTTTTTTTTTATCATAAGCTAACGGTACTTTTTTTTTTTTAAGGTATATGTGTGAATTTTTTTAGATTTTTTTTTTAAGACAGGGTCTTGCTATGCTGACCAGGCTGGCCTTAAACTCCTACCCCTGAGAGTCCTCCCACCTCCACCTTCCAAAGTACTAAGATTACAGGCATGAGTCACCACACCCAGCCTATATTTTCAATAAATAAATACAAATACATAAAGAAATTATGTCAATGCTACCCAAATTATTCTGCTGCATGGTCAGGTTTAAGGCAATCATTGCTGACTTGATTTTATTTTATGGTGAAAAATATTACAAGACTATTTCAAATGGACACAATAGTCTGTATGGCTTCCTCCTATGAGTCCAATGTTTGATCATATTTTATTGACTAACTTCTTCCAAATAACAATTTTTATTGATTAAGGGATACATTAGTTACAAGAGACAAGAAGGTAACTTAACTTAGTCAGAGGTAAGAAAAAATATATGTGGTCTATTGGTAGTTTTTGTTCATCTGCTGTTTTTGAAGAATAAAGACATAAAATATGACTATAAAGCCTATAAAAATATGTACTAAAGGTTTTAAATTAATAAAGTTGGACAAAAAAAGCTTTATATTTTTATGAGTCACAATTATACGATTTGCATACTTAATAAGATAAAATTGCTCAGAAGATATGCAACTATTGAGAAAAGTCATTTCCAGGGAGGTTGGGAGATACACCAATGTATAAGAAATGGACTAGAGTTAGAAGTGTCCATCTCTGTCCAGTGAGGGTTCTCTGAGTTCAAAATGGCTGAGGATGTGTGAAACCTACATGAGATTCCTGTGGCTATAAAAATAGCCTGTTTCATGTCTGGGAAGATTATAATAATTCAATAAGCAAACGTCCAGAGTCTCAGAATCCTAGAATTGGATGTGACCTGAAAGTCCATTAGTCTGCTCTGCCTTGTGCTTTGACAAATTGGCTACTGAAACACTAGAATGATGGTCCTAAATAAACACCTTTGAAGCTTGCCCCAAAATAATTGTGTTCAGGGAGCACCGGGTTTTCCACCTTCTTGAACCTAACACTCCACCTTCTCCCTCTAAGCATCAATTTTCTTCCATTTTGGTGTCACTCAAACTTCATGGAAAATGGTATGAGGAGTTTGATCAATAGCATGCATTTCAAAGAGACTCTTGAAATTTTTAAGTTTAATGAAATTATGCTCTAATGATAGAATACTAGGTAGCAAGTAAATTGTACTCATTCATGTTCCTCTGAATTCTAGGAACTTTCAGAATCACTTCCAAGCTCACAGAAGTGGACACAAAAAATGAAGCTCAATGTTAATATCCAGTCAACACCCACTCAGACTTGCCTGCCCCTTGCTGCAAAGTCACCCATTGTCGGGTCCTCAGTTTCCCATCTGCTCCCATCCTAGGGGTGGCTTCTTGGTAGCCAAGATGACAATTCTGCTAAGCACTACACCCTACCCATCAGAGTGCTGGGCTCTCATTCCTAGGATACTGCTTGACGTTCCATTCCGTCCCGTCCCGTCCCATCCCAAGCCCCGTACCCTGATCCAGGTTACATCCTGGATACTTGTTGCTGTCTTGATCCCATCCCAGGCTTTTCACCTAGGCTCAAGCTGTTCCTGGAACCAAGCCAGGTCGGGAACAACACCCGGCTCCATTTTCTCAAGGCCCAATAATGAGAAGCAGACAAACTAGGAAAGAAGGGAATTTATTGCTGTCACCAGATACAGAGAAAAGGCCAAGATAATTCCACCAGACCAACTCAAAGTGTCACGATGTTCTTAGTGCTTCTATAGGTTGGGGTTATATGCCTACGTGCAGTATAATAGCATTTGCCTAAGTCTATTGGTAACTAATTTTGTTTCAACTAGAAGGTCAGAGGCAAAAAATGCTTGTGAAGTTTGATGAAAAGGGCCCCAGTACCTTCAAGGCCTGTCTTCTGTGGTATTGGAGTGATTATTTCTATCTTATCTCCTTTACAGCTTGGTCCAGAGAGCTGCCTTAGACTCTCCAGTGAATCTACTCAAACAGCTGCCTCTGTCACCTTGACTTGTCTCAGATTCTGGCAACCAGAGATGGGTCCTGGCACTAGGAATGTAAGGTTGTCTCTATTATTTTGACTTGCTCGAGGTTAGGGAGAAGCTCATGAAAGGCTCCTACAGACCATGTTTCATTTGTAACTTTGCTGTCCGGCCGCTGATTTCCCTAGGCTTAGCTGTTTGCCCAGTGGGAAGGCAGTGCTGTGGGAATCTGCCTGTGTAACTGGAGGGCTCTGCAGGCTTGTCTGTGTGATTGTTGGGGAGAACAGGCCTACCACAAAGCCACTCGCTCAAAGACATACGGCATCTCTCGTCCTCTGGAATTCTTCAGGCCATGCTCACTTGGGCTCACTCCCCAATCTCTATCCCAGACCCCTTGGCTGAACACATGTCTTGGACAAACCTTTGCAGCACCATCTCCGTGTTCTACCCAGGACTTGATTCTGGTATTTAGCTCCCTAACTTATCGGCTGGTAGGCTCAACCTTTGCTTTTGACGATGGTCCCAAGTCACACATAGATGGACCAGTCTACCTCCAGGCCTTCCCATCAGCGAGCATTTTCAGGCAGGGGCCAAACCGTCCCTGATAAGGGGCAACAAGCAGAGAAAAGACAGGCACTGCAGAACTCTGCAAAAGTAATTCTTGTTGTGTGTCTGGTCGTTCAATGGTGTCCACCTTGCTTTTATAGGCATCGTCTTGTTGTCTCTTAGGAGATGTGCTGCAAAGAAATTGTGTTCTTCTTTGGCAAATAAAGAAACTAAACCTAAAAAAAAACAGTTACCATTTTATCTAAACCTGCACAGATACAAAGGAGTGAATCAAAGTAGAATTTATTTCTCACCAAAGTCTTTCCATTACACCTGTCCATCATTTAATTTAGTTAGGGACGGGCTCTATCCCAAATTTCCAGGATGTAAAAAACAATTCAAAATGGGAAAAATTAGAAACACAGGGTGAGAGCTAGAGATGCCGAATGTAAATGAGGCATGAAAGTACCAGGAAGTGAACCACAAAACACTCACCCAGTCCCTATCCTGTGAGGGCAGGCAGGCTGCTGCCTGAGAACCAGAGCTGCTCTCACCGATTATGTGGAAATGTGCTTCTCAGGAGGAGATACAGGCTCCTATTTACTAGAGAATTAATATACAGCTACATGGGCTGCCAATTGCCATCCATTACAAAAGTAACCTCAATATCAAAACTATACGAAATACAACTTACTTATTTTTTATGATACAAAGCATTTTTTGGTCCAAGAGACCCTGAGTCATTGCTATGAGCATCAGTTGTCACTTCCAGTAAGGTATATGCTTCTGCTAATTAATGTCAGCTTCTGCCTGTCAGGGAGGTTGCCCCAGTGCTAACAGAGCCGTGCAGCTCAGAGTTGGCTAAGACGCAGACAGCGCAACAGAGATAAGCTTAGATACTAGCACAATTGCCTTCTCCCTCCAATCACATTAATATCAAACGTACAAGCTTTTCTTTAACCCAACAGGAATGGTCCAGCATCAGCTCTAAAGACATTGCCTCCCTGTTATTCTCTGATACTCCCTTCGATCAAACTCTTCAGGGCTCACATAAGTCATAGTCCCTCTTTCCCTACCCAAGTCCTGCCAGCTCACAGAGGGCAGCTACCAGCCCATCCTAAGCACCGTCTTTCCCAAGACGACGCTGCCGGAGTGCAGAGTGATCTCCCCTGGGAAGCAAGTTGCTTTTGTTATTGACAACTGAACTGGAGATAGGGCTCAGGACCGCACCAGAGGGACCAGGCTGCTTGGGAAGGTGTTGTTAATGTCGCACGCACAGGCTGCTTGAAATATAGCAGGTATTCAGAATCCAGTGAGTCCACATAGGTGCTTAAAATTGAGTGTGTATACTGTCAGGATGCCCATGTGCTTGAAAGCTAAGATAATACTCTGAATCGCTAAGCATGGTACTTCACTTCAGGAGGCCAGGTGGGCAGTGTGAAGCATGACTGTGTTTTGTGAGGGCTGGAGGTGGGAAGGTGAGTGTCCATTTGAAGCATGCTAAGTGGAGATTGCTCTCTTTCAGCTCTGTGTCTGTTCAGTTGATTCATTACATCTCCACTGATCGCCTGCCAAGTGGATAGTCTCGTGCAAGGCAGTTTGAGAGACACAGAGCAAGATAAGGCAGGGTCTCTACACTCCAGAAACCTAAGACGCGGTGTGGAGATGAGCCACATGGACCCAAAGCCATCAGTAGCAGAAGAGTGTGAATTACTGAACAGTCCAATGCATGGCGCCCTGGGGGGCTGTGCCAGTGCTGTCTTCACCCATCATGGAGCTGATTGGCATGTGACCGTGTGTCCTGTGTGTACCCAGTTCCTAGAACTGAAAATCAGTCCTAAGACTGCAATAAATCTAAAAAAAAAAATGAGGTTATATAAGATGAAATAAAATGGAAACAGCACATAACAGGAACTCAAAAACAATGGTGACAACAATGACAATGACTGACGATGATGATAGTGACAGTGTGTGTCCCCCTATTACAGATATGATGACACATCTGACCCGTGGCAGATGTGCACCCACAGCCCCAAAGGTGTGACATATACAATGGAGACCAGGAATCTATGGGTTCCAACTTATATTCATCCATTATTATTCTAAGGGCATCACCAAACACACATTCCAGAAATATAATGGTTTCAAATGCTTAAAAACAATCAAAAGCTCAAACGGAAAACCTTATTTAATATCTTTCCAACCAAGAGACAGAAAGAAACCCAAGAACAAAGTTCAGAATGCACCACTGCACAACTCTCCAGAGATCGCAGATGACCGGATCATTTACCCAAATGCACAGCTTTCACTCAAGAAAAATTGCCACATCTATAAATGCCTACAGTGCAAAGTTCATTTTTTACTGTATCTCAACACTCAGCTTTTATAGTGGAAACATATTAGGAACTATACATTTTGTATTACACATAGGAACTATGAAGAGGAACATATCTTACATGTGTGTGCATGTACATACATACACACATACACACACACACACATCCTATATAAGGTCAAGTAAATCCACTATGTCTAAAAATATCATACGTTGCAAATCATGCATCAAACTGTTTGAAGAATGGAGGGATGCAGCAATTGAATTTTTCGTTCCAGGTTCCAAGCAGTATTTCATTAGAGAACCTCCTTGATCTTTGGTTATTAAGTTTAGACTCCTCTTAATTACAACAACGGCAGTTCTCATTTTAATAGCAACTTTCAGCTCAGTCCCACTGTCACAGCTATTGCAGGAGCCCTCCAAGTTGAGCCAGAGGCTTGAACAGGTGCGAGGTCCTGTGTGTGTATCATTTTTGTTTCAAGTCCCATAGTCATCTCAGCATTCATCCCAAAGAAGGCCAGCTTCAACAAAGCCACTACTAGAGGTGTCTAATGTCATAAGCGATCAGCCAAAAAAAGAAACTTTTCTGGACCTGGAGACCTGATGAAAATCCCCCCAAAGGAGTCAAAGTCACTACATTCAAGATAGAGATTTTTTTAACATGCTGTTAATAAAATGAAAAAGTATAAACTTTCTTGCAGCTGCCAGATAATGGATCTGAGGTCTCTGCCCTCCGCACCTGCTCTTATGAAGCAACTGCAGGACCAAGGTACTACCAGGGAGACTCAGACCTTGCCCGAAAAGAAGAATCCATAAGAATGAACTTACTGTTCATTCAGCAAGGCCCACTGGCCTAAGCAGAAAACTGAAATTAAATCTGAAAACAAGAATTATTTTTGCCTAGTGACCCAGGTACTTTGCTGTGCCATTACCTACTTCCAGACTGCTGAGCTTAAGAACATGGAATGATCTCGTCACTGCTTCTGTTTTCAAACAGTAACCAGCCGGTCCCCACCTTATAAGAAACAGGTGCTCCCTGCTACAGAAAACGCAAGCATCAAGGAGGTGCTAAATGGAGCATAAAAGGCGAAAGAAAAGTGAGCAGAGATTCACAGCACAGGAAATCGCTGAGGAGAGGAGAGAAGGCAGCTGCCCCTGCATGTGCGATATGGTGAAACAGAGAGAGGTCATTTCATTGTCTGTTTCACCATCCAAGGCCTCTTTCCTAAGCTCGGCACATGTGCCACCCCAGGATCCACCACCCCTGTCACTGGGTGTGCAATGTCTAGCCAGAAGGCTTGGAAGTGACTTAGTTCATTCATTCTGTCTACACCCTCACGGCTCCCAGCAAGGACCCTTGGACAGCAGCACTAGGGTCACCTGAGAGAAATGCAGGTTCTGGGGCCACTGAAACCCAGCAAAGCAAAAGCTGCCTTGTAACAAGATACAAGTAGTTTCTGTGCACAATAGAGTGCAGGAAGCACCCCAGAAAATGTCCTCGAAACCCCAGTCCTTTTCATCTGCTCAGAGTCTGTGACTGCATCCCCCCAACATCTGGGCAGCTCTGCAGGGGACATCTCAGCCACGTGCCGAGAAACACATCCCACTGTGCCCATACCTCATGTCGTGAAGAGGGCACATGCAGACCCACAGAATCCACCTTTGGGCTATAAAGTCACTGAAGTGGTCAGCTTTCTGGTCCAGTGCTCTCACTATATAGAGGAGGAAAAAGTCATGCCACGTAGCTGAGATCTCAAAGTGAAGCATTCACATGGGTGAGGACAAGCCCCACAGCCTCCCTAATTTCTCATCTGCTTTGCTTCCTTCTCTCTCATGAACAAAGCCTGGGCTTGCAGCTCAGGAGGGAGGCGTGAGGAGCTACTTATAAAGTGAAAATTTAGCAGGAATCTTGGATATGGCTGGCCTCTCCATTTTCTATGTGCAGCAGGACCCCAGGGAGGCTGACGCATTCCACAGCCACACCAGAGAGCAGCAAGGGCCAGGCTGTGCCCACATCTGCACCCAGGCGATGCCCATGCATTCAGTTTCCTGACATATCTTCCCCTGCTCTATCAGCCAAGACAGGTGCCCAGGTCACCCAAAGACTCCTACTTACCATCTCCTTCCCATAGCCAACAACATGGGGCCTCCAGGAAGCAGACATCAGCTGCCCGCTTGCTCTAATATGAGAAGCACGAAAAACTCTTCCTTCAGGCCTCAGACATCCTCCAGACACCATCCACCAGAGTTCATGTGTTTTTCCACCTTTTGAGGTCTTAGGGAAAAAATGCATTTCTTCCTTCAATCACCATAATAACCATCACTATTCTTACTCCTCTGTCTCTTGCTCACACTGCCAGGTTAATTTGTATAAGACATATGTTTGACAGAGGAGGGAGAAATCTTTTCAGTTGAGCCCCTGTCCATTCCTGTGAAGTGTCTAGATCAATTCTACATGGAAGCTTCAGTCCATACCTATCATGAAAGCTGCTCATCATCGTTGGGAGGAGGGGTGAAACTAGCTCACTAAATGTTCTAGTTAATTTTAACTGAAACCTTTTTTAAAAATAGAAAGTCAGACTTGCTGTTGACAATATGTCATTCCAATTTCTCTCCTTAATCATGAGAACCACTGTTTTAAGTGGTTAGAGGAGGCTGTTCTCATGCTACTAACGAAGACATACCTGAGACTGGGTAATTTATGAAGGAAAGAGATTTAATGGACTCACAGTCCCACATGGCTGGGGAGGCCTCACGATCATGGCAGAAGGCAAAGGAGGAGCAAAGGCACATCTTACATGGCAGCAGGCAAGAGAGAGCATGTGCAGGGGAACTGCCTTTGATAAAACCATCAGATCTTGTGCAACTTATTCACTGCCACAAGAACAGCACAGGAAAAACTTGCCCCATGATTCAATTACCTCCCACTGGGTCCCCCCCCATGACACATGGGAATTATGGGAGCTACAATTCAAGAAGAGATTTGGGTGAAGACACAGCCAAACCATATCGGAGGCCAAGCAGAAAGGGCCAGCCCAGCAGGATGGAAGGGAGGGAAGACTAAGCGGGAGGCAGCATCCTAAAGTGGAGAGAAGAATCAATTCTGCCCAATGGTTCAGAGGTCAAATAAGCTTAAACCCGAAAAATGCTGTCTGGAAAATTCTGTCTTCAAGCCCTAGGACTGCTGAAACAAAGCCTCACAGACCAGATGGCTTCAGCCTCAGAAGGCATCTCCTCCTGCCCTGGATGCTAGGAGCCTGAAATGAAGGTGTCCACAGGCCCCGCTTCCTCACCGACTCTGGGTAGACTCCTCCCATGCCTCTGCTGTGTGCATGCTTGGCAGCCCTTGGTGTTCATGGGTTTGTGGATGTCACTTCAGCACCTGCCTCCATCTTTGCATAGTAGTCTTGCCTTCTGTGTTGTCTGGGTCCACATTTCTCTCTTCTGCCAAGGACACCAGTCATTGTATAAGGGTCCAGTCGAAGCCATTATGACTTGACCTTAACTTGAATATCTCTGGAAAGCTCATTTCCAAAGAAGGTCACATTCACAGGGACTGAGAGTTACAGCACCCACATGTATCTTTTGAGAGGCATAAGTCAGCCCACAACAGATGTCTACCACACTTGGGTATAAGGAAGCCACTGGTGACCTTCCCACTACACTTGATCACATGCTAGAGAGAGCCAGGTGAGGACAGCAGAGATGTAAGCCGGGAGAGCAGGAGAAGAGTCCCTTTCAAGGAGCCTGGTTGGGGTCAGAAGAACAATGGCAATAGTTAACGAGGGCATACATGTTGGAGGTAGAACGCTGTCTGTGTGTTTGTTTTATGAACAGATATCAGCACGTTGAAGGGAAGGACCCGATGGAAAGTGAGAAGTTGGAGATGCAGAAGAGAAAGATTTACTGATGGAGTCAAGTCTTGATGGAGACGAATGTGGTAAGGGAAGAGCTCAGCCTCGGGCAGAAGAGGCTGAACAGAGGTAGGAGTCGGTCCTGGAAAGAGGTGGAAGAACCAGCAAACAGAATCAATTTGGAGGGAGAAGTGCAGGAGGCCTGCCAATCCACTCTGCCAACTGGCACATCAGAGCTTCTGGGTACCAGGAACCAACAAGGAACAAAACAAAAAGCCCTTCTGTTCTGCTAGTGGGGGAAGGGAGGTGAGGTGTGGATGGGAGTGCGGATGGGGATGGGATGTAGGCACATTTTAAAATAAAGTTAATTGTCACAATATTTTAGATGGGGAAATACTATAAGAAAAATAGATGAGCAGGGTAAGGGGAATCTGTTTGTGAGGGTGACACAATTTGGAAAACACTGGTCTGGATGGGACTTTTAGGGAAATGCAGAGACTGCCAGGGAAGGAGGTCGTATTCTAGAACCATCCCATGGATGTGTGGATGTTGAAGAGGCATTGTTCCAGGGATGGAGATGTCCACCCAGCTGCCTACGTTCCTGGGAGGGCTCCTTACTGGCTCAGCCCCCCTGGGGATAGAGAAGTCCACCTGACTGCCTGCCTGCCTGGAAGGGCTCGTCACCAGCTCAGCCCCCTCAGGGATGGAGACGTCCACCTGACTGCCTACCTGCCTGGGAGGGCTCCTCACTGGCTCAGCGCCCTCAGGAATGGAGACATCCCCCCGACTGTCTGCATGCCTAGGAGGGCTCCTCCCTGGCTTAGCTCCCAGCACACCAGCTTCCATTTGCCTGGAGGGCCTTTCCTCCACACTCCATCCACTGTCCTAGCTACTGCTCACCCTCAAGACTCGGAAAGACAGCCCAGTCTTCCAAGCACCTCCCCAGTCCCTTCCCAAGTGGATCAGAATTTGGGGCCCATCCTCCATGCCCTTCTTAGCACGTGTTGTCAATGTCCATCACCTGCTGCTCTGTCCTTCTGCAGAACATGCTCCTCCAGGCCCACAGGTGTGTTCCACCACCCACTGTCCTTCCCACCTGTGCCTGGTACAGGGCACGGCACTTAGTTGCAGTTAGATTCCATGGGTAATTGCTGAATAAACAGGTGACAGAGAGGGAAGAGAAGAAGGGAGAGGGAAGTGAGAGAGAAGGAAAGAAGGGAAAGAGAGAGAAGTGGTCCTTGTGAGTGGAGGAGGTGTCAGCAGTTTGCAGGATCGTGAACCATGAGAAAGAAGCAGGACCAGCCAGGTGAAATGTGGAAGGAGCTTCCTGACTCCCATCTACCCATTTAACTCATTCTCTGTAGACTGGCAGATCTTTCCAAATCATGCCTTAAGCTGTTTTCTCTGTTGATCAAAGATCTTCAGTGTCTCCCCTTTACCTACAGACTAAATTAAAACTCATCAGTCCAAAAGAAAGACTTTCATTATTTGGCAGAACTTACCTCTGACAACTCCTCTAGGTCCAGGTGAAATTGTGGGACTTGCTGATATCAGAGCACACTCTTCACATTACTGCTCTGACTTTGCTCACGCTCCCTGGAACACCTCCTACAGCTGACATTGAAATTCCATCCCTCTCATGTGGTTAAACTCAAAGAATTGCCCCTTACAAAGTCTTCCAGGATCTTGTCCTTCGCCCTCACAGCCTCATTCCACATTTTGTTAACCTGGCCTTGGCTTTTGTCTGACTCTGCCTTAATGTTGGAATATTTGAATGTTGCTACGTTTGTCTCATTAATCCACATGCTCCAGAGAGCAATGGGCACATTTTACTCATCTTTGTTTTTCCTTCAGGGTTCAGCATAATAATAGATATTTCATAAGTAGGTTGTACATGAATGAATGAATGAATGAACGGGCCCTCCTACCTACCTACTATGTGACCTTGGATAATCACTTAATCAGTACTAAGGTGCATCTATAAAACACAGCATTTATAATATATATTCTCTAAAGTTTCTCCTCTCTAATAATTCACATACAGCAAAAATTCCAAGTAATTGAAAGCTGGCTTCCAGTTCACTAATGTTTCACAACATCCTATTTCAGCATTTTTTTAATAAGGTGGGTTTAATCATTCTGAATTACAGCAAGAAAATAAATATGACACCATTTAGATATAAAGTCTTTGAGGCCAGGAAATCCATGAGGCCTACGACAATTCTGGGATTGGCATCTCCTGATAATCAACATAGTAATGACGACAGCACCCAGACAAAATTGCCAAATGCACGGAGAGCAGCATTGTCCACATTTGGGGATTAGCAAATTGAAATGCAGCCGGACTCTTCTATTTCCAGTAAGGACACCATTTATCACGAGCCGGCATGTGACCCTGCGGTGCACCTCGCTTGGGGGAGGGGATGCTCGGGGTGTGCATTTCTGCTCTATCCATGTTGTGCACAAGAAAATGAGGCTGCAGGCATGGGCTCCGGCCACCTCTGGAACTAATGAAGGCTGAACTGACACTCACGTGCTCGTAACACTCAAAGCGAGGTGGAAAGCAAAGTGCTGCTGCAGCAGAATGACCTGTCCACAGAGAAGCCGGTTCCATTTCCATCCTGAGAGCTACAAGAATGTGAGATATTCTGGGTAACCTAATGAGGAGAGGACAAAACATAGGAGGTATTTGGTCTGTTCATTTTCTAGGCAGTAACTGCTTGTGCAAGGTTACTTCTGCACACCAGAAGGAGAGAGAATAAATCTACGCTCTCTGTCAGCCAGGAGACAATCTCCATATTCTATGAAGGGCGGAAATGGGCTCCCTTGGGAAATTAAACCAGCCACCTTGGTGAATCTTCAGGAGAACATGCAATTAAAATTACAATTTTTTTAAGTGACGTTTCCATCTCTGTGCTGTGTAGCTAGCTGCGGGAAAACCCCTAAAGAAAGATCGGCCCTCCTTCACCAGCCATTTGCTAACAGGGCACTCACAGTCCACTGTGGGGAGCAGGAGGAGCCTACATACTTTTTTCTTAGTTAAGACCCTTAATGGCAATCAAAGCACCACATTAAAGGAATAACTGTTAGCAAACTCTTATTTCCCCAGGATCAAGATCAGCCGAAACTATTGAAAATGAACATTCCAACATTTTGAGATACTATCTAAAGATTTGCTCTCCCAGAAAGTTCAAGATAATTGTAATTATAGTGAATTGTCCCATTCAGAGAATCTTCAAGTTGGCAGTTAAGTGACAAAAGCCCAGGAATCCAGATATGATAAAAATCTTGATGGCTGTCCAAGCATAAGGGAGAATGCAAATGAGCAGCAGAGCAGAGCTGTTTCTGCTTGGTTTAAATCCTGTTCACTCTCATCATTACTTCTTTCTCCTTTTTTTCGCCCCTTTACAGTCTCCTTCTTCCAAATTTTCCAATTTACATGATCTTTGCTCAATTTTAGCAAAATTCCAGAGTGTGTTATGGCCAGTAACAAAAGCAGTAGTTTATGTTCATATCAGTTAAGTCATCTGAAATGACCATCATTTGCTGCTTTAACATTTTTGAAGATTTTCTTATAAAACTTATCATTTTCATATACACTCTAGTTGTTCTAATTCATTCATTTTGATTCTGATACTATGTATTGGCACAATTGCTATAATTAAGTCTAATTATATAATTAGCATAACATATGTGATCATGTAATTAGAATGTGCAATTACATAATTACAATGTGTAATGGCATCAGGGTGTAAATATCTTTCCAAAATGTCAGGAAGAAATATCCTCTGTTTGCTCAAGAGGAGGTTTTAAAGTTCAGTTTCACATTTGATTATAGGATGGAAATTCAAATATTATTTGAATCAACCACTTTAATTATGCTTAGGGAATAAAAGCTTTATTTTCTCTTCATTTAATATCTTTTCTAACTGAAGTACAAGGTAAGAAACTCTGCAATGTATCAAAAGTGTGTATTTTACTAATCTTCCTGCATTATTTGAGTTGGGGAAATAAAATTATTAGAACTCCTGGCAAAATGAACCAGTCCTCAAAATTTATATACTTGGATCTAGCAAATTTAGATCTAAAAACATAATATTTCCTTTAATCACCAGTTAACCCCACAATTGCCACATGCTAGGCATGGGCTCCTGGATGCTTCACAGCCTTCTCAAGCCCCACACTACACAAAACCAAGCACATTTTTCATCCAGACCTGATTTTTCCCCCATATTACCTCCCTCGTTGGTTCTCAGACTTCAACATGAATGAGAATCACCTGAAGGGCTCCGAATAACTTTCTGAGTCTCACCTGAGAGTTTCTGATTAGGTAATCCTGAAGTAAACCAGAGAATGTGCAATTTTAACAGGTTTCCAGTTAACCTGTGGCTGCTGGTCCAGGGACCATACTTGAAGAAGTATTGTCTTACCCACCACCAAGTTTCCCAAGCTAGAAACTCAGATTAACTATTGCCTCCTCTGTTGTTCATCTCCCCTATACTCTCCACTCACCCAATCCCCAAGTCCTGTGGGTTCCACCTCAAGAAACCTCTGAGTTACTTCCCGACCCTCCTCTGCATCCCTGCTGGCCAGGCTGTGTTCAGCTCTCCTGTGCTAGGACCATGCTGGTACCAAGAGGGAAGTGCTCCTCATTTCCTCCCGCAGTCAAACCCCAAAGTAGCACCAATTGGATTACACTTCAACCCTTCCTTTTTGAGAATGTAGTGCTCCCCTGACCTATAGAATGGCTTTCACTTCTTAGCACAGAAGCTCCCTGCCCAAGCACTCCACTGCACTCTCACCACTCCCGCACCATGACCCCTTTGCTAATGCTGTCCCCTTTATGTGGATGGAGGGTCTAGGCAGGGCCTGACCTGTCATGAGAAATCAGAGACTCATGAAATGAGATCACACTGTGGACACAGGAAGCTGTGATTTTGTGCAAGTCCAGATGCAGAGACAAGCTGAAGACTATGGTGGGGGAGATGTTGAGTAAGTGTAGGCAACGGGAAGGGAGGAGGGCTTTTTTTTTTTGATACTGAGTCTCACTCTGTCCTCCAGGCTGGAGTGCAATAGCACCATCATGGTTTATTGCAACCCCCACCTCCCAGGTTCAAGCAATTCTCCTGCCTCAGCCTCCCGAGTAGCTGGGACTACAGGCAAGTGCCACCACACCCAGCTAATTTTTCTATTTTTAGTAAAGACGAGGTTTCACCATGTTGGCCAGGCTGCTCTCAAACTCCTGACCTCGTGATCTGCCTACCGTGGCCTCCCAAAGTGCTGGGACTACAGGAGTTAGCCACCATGCCCAGCTGGGAGGATGGCTTTTTTAGGCAGGACAGTGTGCCCAGTGCTTTACCTATTTATTATCTTATTTAGTCCTCACAAGTCTCTGTTTTATAAATTGCATTTGCTACATGAGAAAACATGAGGCTCAGGAAGAGCACATAGCTTGCTTAAGGTCCAATATCCAATAAGCAGCACCATCAAGTTTGAAACCTACCTTGTAACAAATATGCTGTCAGCCTCCAAAATCTGTACTTGTTTAACACATTTCTACTGTTGGATGATTTCATGGTTAGATAAGGAAACATATTCAAGTAGTGCTGGAGAGCTGATGGATGTGGAACTGGAAAGCAATCTCTAGGACAGAGGTCCCAGCCTTTTTGGCACCAGGGATGGATTTTGTGGAAGACAGTTTTTCCATAGACTGGGTTGTGGGGGATAATTTCATGATTCAAGCACATTACATTTATTATGAATTTTATTTCTGTTATTACATTGTAATATGTAATGAACTAATTATACAACTCACCACAATGTAGAATCAGTGAGAACCCTGAGCTTGTTTTCCTGCAACTAGAAGGTGGGGGTGGTAAGAGACAGTGACAGATCATCAGGCATTAGATTTTCATAAAGAGCTCACAACCTAGATTCCCTCACGTACACAGTTCACAATAGGGTTCGTGCCCCTATGAGAATCATGCTCACATACACAGTTCACAGTAGGGTTCTTGCTCCTATGAGATTCTAACAGTGCATCTGCCTGTCAGATCCACTGCCTTATCTGACAGACAGTGGAGCTCAGGTGGTAATGACAGTGATGGGGAGCAGCTGTAAATACAGATGAATCTCTGCTTGCTTGCCCACTGCTCACCTCCTGCTATGCTGGCAGCCTGCGCTCCTAACAGGCCACCAACCAGTACCAGTTCGTGACCCAGAAGTTGGTGACCCCTACTCTAGGGGACCTACAGTATGGCTCTATCTCAGGCCCTGACCTTGTCGAACTTCTTAGTAAAACCTGTAAGACCTAGAGCCTGTGGTTCTTACGTTCAGAAGATCTGCTAATGAATCACTGAATCATCAATCACAATATTAAACAGGAACATGGACAAATGCAACATAGCACATTTAGTTCCAAAATAATTGGACAACTTTCAGGATTCAAAGACATTTGATGTTGACAACATGTAATCTGTGAAGGATCTAGGGATTTCTCTTGACTGTAAACTTAGCAAGGGCCATCAACATAACGTGACTTCTAAAAAATATATAAAAACAAAAGTGTGCTTGTTTTCAACATGGCACTTGATTCAATCTTAAAATGACTCCCCTTCTCCAAGGCAAAGTATCTCAAATTATGGGAAAGACTTATCCACACTCAACAGCAAGAGAAAGATGCCCATAGTTTAGAAAGGAAAGAAATCATAGAGCACTAAAAAGGAAAAAAGTCATTAACCTGTGAGTTCTTAGTCAAGGGAGGTGAAAAGGTTCAAACAGGTACAGATATCACTCAACATAAGGTAAAGAACTAGAATCAAGTTGGATGTTTGGTCCTGGTTCCCGTAGTGGCTATATCTTATATATCTATAAGCTATATTCTTATCATGTAATGTAAATACAGTGTACAGATTTTACAAAAATAAAATCCACTCTAAAATCTTTTTTCCACTCTGAAAGGAAAAAAGAAAAGACTCCAAATTCTGGCCTTGGCTATAATTTCTATGAAAATTCATACCTGAGAGAGAGATCCAAGATGGCCGACTAACAACAGCTCAGGAATGTAGCTCCCAGTGAAAGCGCAGAGAACGAGTGGACGCCGCACTTTCCGAAGAGTTTTGGTTGCCCACAGACCGGGAGATTCCCGGCGGAGAAGCCACGCGGGTCGCCGGCGCGACTCTTTTGGCCGGCGCGGCTGTTTTGCCGGCACCCAGCGCGGCGCTTCCCGGTGCGGTATACGGGACGGACGGGCTCGGCTGGTCCCATCCCCACAAGGAAAACATCAATTGGAAGCGCTGAAGACGGAGAGTTTCACAGCAGGCGCAGCGAACCTGGGAAGAGGGGAACCGGCGTCCACCAAAGGAAAACTAAGAAACAGAAAAACTTCATCACCGGGCAGAGAGAGATCCAAGATGGCCGCATAGCAGCAGCTC
>PVKP010020080.1:0-41329 GCA_004027715.1 Plecturocebus donacophilus | reverse complement strand
AACACTACACTGTCAATATTACATAGATCAACGAGATAGAAAATCAACAAGGATATCCAGGACTTGAACTCAGACCTGGAACAACTAGACTTAACAAATATTTACAGAACTCTCCTCCCACAAATCCACAAAACATACATTTTTCTCAGTATCACATTGTACCTATTTTAAAAGTGACCACATAACTGGAAGTAAATCAGTCCCCAGCAATTGCATAGCATTTCACAGGTTTAAATAAAATATTGGTTGGCTGCTTATTTATTATTTTCATCCCCTATTCCTTCCTGTCTCCATTGTTAAACACAATTATTGGCATAAAAGAGGTTAATAATCCCCATTTTTAGACTGTATTCTAGCCTGGGCAGTAAAACAAGAATCCCATTCTCTCTCCCTCTTTCTCTTCCTCTTTCTTTCTGTCTTTCATTCTTTTCTTTCTTTCTTTTGCTGTTTCTTTCTTTCTCCTTTTCTCTTTTTCTAAAATCTCTTCCTCTTTCTTTCTCTTTCATTCTTTTTTCTTTCTTTTGCTGTTTCTTTCTTTCTCCTTTTCTTTTTCTAAAATCTCTTCTCTTTTTCTTTTTTCTTTCTTTTGCTGTTTCTTTCTTTCTCCTTTTCTTTTTCTAAAATCTCTTCCTCTTTCTCTTTAAAAAAAAAAGAAAAAAAAAGAAAAAAAAGAAAGACAATATGCATCACTGATCTGTTTCTTAAGAAAAAATAATAGTAAATAAAATTAAAACCTCATGATTTTACAACTTAATAGAATTTTCGAAGCACAAGTTTTCAACAGGTAGCTATAATTTCTAATTAAAGATTTCATCTCCCACAAACTTTTGTATACAAGCTCTAGTAATGGCACTTCATTTTGCCTACATTTTCTTCAAGAAAAAATCAAAAAGGATAATTTTAAAAGGATCATGCCTGTAATCCCAGCACTTTGGGAGGCTGAGGCAGGCAGATCACATGGGGTCAGGAGTTCGATACCAACCTGGCCAACATGGCAAAACCCCATCTACACTAAAAATGCAAAATTAACCAGATGTGGTGGCACATGCCTGTAATCCCAGCTACTTGGGGACTGAGGCAGGAGAATTGCTATTGCTTGAACTCAGGAAGCAGAGGTTGCCCTGTGCTGAGTTTGCGCCATTGCACTTCAGCCTGGGCAAAAAGAGCGAGACTTCATCTCAAAAAAAGGACACTCATCTTCAATATTAGGATCCTCCCAATTTAGCACTGGGATGCAACTTTTATGCCAAGGATTTCAGCTTTTCTTCTGTTCTGCCTTCTTTTCTAGACTATGCCTCAAAGGCTATCATTTCACACCGAACCTGCCTGCAGGTTCTTTTGCTATTAAAAGTAATGGCAAGAACCCCAATTACTTTTGCCCCGACATATAGCAAACAAACAAGAGTCTTAGTTCCTCAAGAAGAATTCTACTTTTAGTTCTTTGAAAATAACAAGTGTTTTCTCCTGGCTATATTTGAAAAATGTGGTCTCTATTGACAATAGCTTCTCACCCCAGTGTCCCTTTTCAAGCATGCTTTTTTACTTCTTTCATTAAAAGTCCCTAAACCATTATAAGATGTTTCACTCCTTGCCACGGTCATATTATCAAATAAAACTAAACTCTCAACATTAGTGCCAAAATCGCATTCTGAATCTAGTTTGTATTTTCAGTGTTGCCCATTATGTAAAGCTCCTCAAGCAGAAAGGTGGTTGGAAACTGTAGTGCTAGGAGAATGGCTTTCTGTTGCTCATAAAAAGAGCAAGGTTAACTCCCTTGACACAGACTTATTTTGAGACAAGACAGAGGGTTGGAAGTATGTTGACCCAGATTATTGAACCAAAATAGATACACATGACTTGATAAAAGGCTTTCTTTATTATTTCATACAGAGGCAATACACGAATGCTCTTGCATTGCAAAATATTCAAATTATGGTAAAATTAAAGTTTATCTGGCTTTCCTCCAGGATAAAACACTACTTCAGATGCATTCCTTTCTTATCTATCCTCTTATTTTCTTGCTTATTATCATGCTCTTATCATCTTATTTTCATATATATATAATTTTAGAAATATAATGTACCTGTAGAAACATATGATATTATTGTGTGTGTGTGTGTGTGTGTGTGTGTGTGTGTGTGTTTATTGAGCAGTATGGTCAACTAATTTTTTGGTGTCTCAAGCATGACTTTTTTTGCCATAGAAAATACCAGAAAGGCACAGTGACTCATACCTGTAATCTCAACACTTTGGGAAGCCAAGGTGGTCAGATCACCTGTGGTCGGGAGTTTGAGACTAGCTGAGCCAGCATGATGAAACCCTGTCTCTACTAAAAATACAAAAATTAGCCTCTTGTGGTGGCGCATGCCTGTAATTCCAGCTACATGCCTCGGGAGGCTGAGTCAGGAGAATCACTTGAACCTGGGGAGCAGAGGTTGCAGTGAGCCAAGATTGTGCCACTGCACTCCAGCCTGGGTGACAGAGTACAACTGCCTCCAAAAAAGAGAAAATACCTTACACAGGTTATCTTTGGTTTTAAAATTAGTAGTTTATTAAAGGTATAGGCTATCAAACCAAATTTTAACATCACTTCTAAGAGGTCTTTGATTAATCTTAAGCCCAATTTATAAATGTAGTTGCCTAGACTTATGTCAAGCTGTATTCACAAAACTGACATATTCTGTTTCCTTTTTAAGCTCTCATTGTGTAATCTAACAAAATTTTTTGAGTACTTAAGTAACTCATATATCAAATAAATTATACTTATAAAAAGGTGATTTTTTTTTTTAAACAAGGTCTTTCTCTGTTGCCCAGGCTGGAGTACAGTGGTGCAATCACAGCTCACTGTAGTCTCGACTTCCTGAGCTCAAATAATCTTCCCACCTCAATCTCCCAAATTGGTGGGACTACAGGCGTGTGCCACCAAGCCTGGCTAATTTTTTTTATTTTTTGTAGAGATGAGATCTCACTATATCGCCCAGGCTGGTGTTGAACTCCTGTGATCAAGTGATTCTCTCACCTTAACCTCCCAAAGTGCTGAGATTACAGGCTTGAGCCCCAAGCCTGTAAAGATGTGATTCTCAACTTTTTTTAATGTTCCATTAATGTTTATGAAGAAAAGATACTAATTAACATTATTAAGTAAATAAATTACTTAATAATAAATTTAAAATTGGAATCACAAGACTGTTGTTCAAATAAGCTATTCTTCTACTAGGCCAACTCTAAATTATTACAGGTATATAGACAACAAATATGTGTACAATTCTTAATACTAAATTATTGATAACAGATTTATCTTGACATTTATATACTCAATTTCAAATATTCTTAGGGTTGAGAAATTTCTAAGGAAAACTTATGTTATTTCACATGATTTTTGAGGTTATTTTGCTAAATAATTTTGAGGTTGCTTTCTTCACTTGATGGTGTTTCCTAGAAAACAGAGGATATAAATGTTATATAAGTGAACCACTGTGACCATGATGATATGCACTAATCTCAAAAGTGAGCTAGCCACATACCTATCTTATATCTCTGGATTTTAGCCATATTATCACTGCATTGGGCTATCTAGAGAAACAGAAGTAGGAGTATATTTACATAGAAAGAGAGATTTATTTTAAGGATTTTGCTCATGCAATTACAGAGGCTTGGTAAGTTCAAAATTTGTAAGGAAGGCTTGCAGGCTGGTGACTCAGGGAAGAGGTATAGTCTAAAGCTAAAGGCTGTCTGCTATCAGCATTCCTTCTCCTGTGGTCAGTCTTTGTTCTATTAAGACCTTCAGTTGATTGGATGAGGCCTACCTACATTATGAAGAATAATTTGCTTTACTTAAACTCCATGAATTTCAGTGTTAATTTTATCCAAAAAACACTTTCACAGAAACCTCCAAAATAACATTTGAGCAACTGTCTGAGCATACTGGCCTAACCAAGTTGACATATAAAATGGATCATCACAGTTATTCATAGTTTGTCAGATTAGAATGTGAACTCCTCACCCCATTGGCAACATCACTTGATTAAATTTTGTGTTTCTATGACTAAAATAAATAAATCTGGCCAGGCACAGTGGCTCACGCCTGTAATGCCAGTGCTATGGGAGGCCAAGCTAGGAGTATCACTAAAGCTTAGAAGTTTGAGAACAGCCTGGCAACACAGGGAAATGCCATCTCTACAAATAATTTAAAAATTAGCTGGGCATTGTGGTGCATACCTGTGGTCTCAGCTACTCAGGGGCTGAGGTAGGAAGACCACTTGGGCCTTGTGAGGTCGAGGCTTCAGTGAGCCATGACGGTATCATTGCATGTTAGCCTGGGCTACAGAGTAAGACCCTGTCTCAAAAAAAATTTTTTTTTTAAATAAATATATTTCCATCTAACTGTAAAGACTTTTCAGCTTGCATAAAACCTACCTGAATTCATTTCTTATAGTGTCTATCAATACTATCATTAAGGCCCTATAAAACTCATAAATATTTAAGTTATGTCTCTGAGCATGTGGTCACCTATGTATACTATTCTTGTTGGTTCTAATTATTTATTAGTACTTTATTCTTTGATACATAATATTACTTTATTCTTTGTACTTAATAGTACAAAGTACTTTAATAGTACTTTAAAATATTAATACTAAATACTTAAAACTTGAGTATTTAGTATTTTACTTAATACTACAAAGTTCTTTATTCTTTGATTAAATAGTACTATTAAAGTACTTTATAAATATATAATAAATATAATAAAGTGTTTATTAATAGTACTTTATTTTTTATACATAATAATCCATTGCATGGGTGTACCATAGTTTATTTTACTGATAAATATTATAGATGTATCTTACAGTTTACATTCTTATATCAATAGTCATTCAGATTTTTTCTAATTTTTGCTACCATAAATAATTCTTCAATAAATAATCTTGGATGTGCTTTCTTGTGCAAAGTACAAGTGTTTCTACAGAATAAATGCTTAGAATTAGATTTGCTGGTATGCATATATTAATTTTAATCAGACATTGTACTGACAATTGTTCTCCAGAGTAGTTATACTAATTTAGTACACAGGCAACATGTATGTAGAGTGCCACTACACTCCAGCCTGGGCAATAGAATAAGACTGTGTCTCAAAACAACAGCAAAATTACCACAAAATCAGTGGCTTAAAAGAACAGAAATTTATTTTCTAATAGTTCTGAAGGCCAGAGGTTCAAAATCAGAGTATAGGCAGGGCTACACCCGCTCCAGTGGCTCTAGAAGTGGATTTGTCCTTGCCCCATTCAGTTTCTGCTGGCTCCTCATATTTCTTGGTTTGTGGCTGTATAACTCCAGTCTCTGTCTCTATCTTCACATGGCATTCTTCCCTGTATGCCTAAAATTTCCATGTCTTTTCTCCTATAGAGATTTAGGGCTTATCCTAAATCCAGGATGATTTTATCTCGAGATCCTTAAATAATTATATGTTCAAAGACTCTATTTCCCAATAAAGTCACATTTTGAAGTTCTAGGTGAACATGAATTTCAAGGGGACACTACAAATAGGAAATAACTTTTTTTCTGACATATATTCTAACTGGTTACTAACTGATATAACATAGAAAAGATATTAATTTTTACATGGAAATTATACATCTAGGCTCTGTTGCTGAAAATCCAAGAAAATATCTTGCCAGTGTCTTCTTGGATTCACTTTAATTTCTTAAGCAATCAATATTATTGACTGCAAGAAGACCAATTCTAAATCTTTCTTTGTATAGTTTATACTTAGTTTTCTCTATCTCTTTTCATTGGTTTGGACTTCTAATAAAATATTAAATATAACTGCATTTATTCAAGTCTTTTTTATGTTTTTCAACCAAATTTCATAATTTCTCCAGAAAGATCTTATTCACATATATATTTTTAATTTAAAATAATTTTTTTTTTTTTTTTGTAGAGATGAGGTCTCACTTGTTGCTCAGGCTGCTCTCAAACTCCTGGCCTCAAGTGATCTTCCTGTCTTGGCCTCCCAAAGTTCTAGGATGACAGGTGTGGATGCTGTGCCTGGCCTACCTATAATTTAAATCAATTTCATTTCTAAATACTTTATGATTTTGTTGCTTATGTGAAAGGGACACTTTAAAATTTTTATTTTCTACTTTGTTTTTGCTAATATATAAATATGTTATTTGAAAAACTGATCTTGTATCCACAGACTTCCTGAACTCTCTTTGTACTTTGAAGAGGTTTTGTTGTTGTTGTTGTATTTTAAATCTTTTATTAGGAAGTCTTCTAAAAAGCCTGAAGAGATAATGAAGAGTTTGTTAGTTTATCCCTTTGTATTTTCTAGCAGAAAATATTTTCTGTAAATAGAGTTTTCTTCCTCCTTTTCCAGTGTTTATATCTGTATTCCTTTTTTCTATATTACTAAGCTCTCCAGGATACACTGACTATTAGTAAAAAGAGAAAAAATTATTTTAACTGGAATGTTTTTGAAGTCCTATCATTAAATGCAGTTAAAAATTTTTGTGTATTGTTTTGTTTTGTTTTGAGACAAGGTATCTCTCTGTTGCTCAGGTTTGGAGTGCAGTCGCACAATTATAGCTCACTGCAGACTCAATCTCTGGGGCTCAAGCTGGGACCATATGTGTGTGCTGCCATGCCAGGCTAATTTTTTTTGTTGTTGTTAAGTCAGGATCTCCTTATCTTTCCCAGGCTGGTTTCAAACTCCTGGGCTCAAGCAATGCTCCCATCTTGACCTTTCAAAGTGTTGGGATTATAGGTGTGTACCACCATGGTCAGCCTGTTTTTAATAGATATATTTTTTCAAGTTAAAGAAGTTTCCTTATATACTTAATATACTAAGACCATTTAAAAAGATAAAGTATAGAGCATATAAGCTTGTCACTTAAGTGGCAACATAAGTTGCCACTCTGTTCCAACAACAAGTATTACTAAAAACCGGAACAAACTGAAAAATCAGCAACTCTTCTTAGATCCATCAGAGAAGTGAGGTCACAGGGCAGTTTACCACCCCCAAAATTAGAGAAATAGCCAACTACAAAGAATCATCATAATTTACAGGAGCAGAAACATAAAAGCAGAAATCTCCAGACCATCCAGTGTCAGGGTAGGAACACCTGAATTGCAGTTGCTGTTGGTGCAGTGAAGTCAAGTCTGACAGTTTACGAACCACAGGGAAGGCCAGTCATAGGGAGATTCCCATGCTTTTGTAAATTTTACTTCCAGGAGCTCTGACAAGTCTTCATAGTAAGTATCAAAGAAAAATTTCCTCCTGCTTTTGATAGAGGGAGGAAAAAAGGAACCATTCTGAAATACTTCATTGCATTCTATTTTTCTTAAGAAGGTGTGACCTCAGAAGAAACTATTTCATGAAAACCTAACCTGCTAGGGTTTTCATCAGAGCCTAACCTACCTGAGGAAAGAAAAATACGCAGTGACAGCTCTACTCTAGTCACCCTGTTCCATCTAAGTTGGAGGAAAAACTGAGAAGCACTGGTGCAGTGCACAGGCCAGGGGCACAGACTCACCAAAAGACTCAGACTGTAGAACCATTTTCCGTCCCCAACACCTTACCACCATATCACTAAAGGCCTATTTACCACAGTTCCTCTTACCCAGTGCCTCATGTACACCTTTCAACAAAAAATTACAAGGCATGCTAAACGGCAAAAAAATGTAGTTTGAAGAAGCTGGACAAGCATCAGACCTGGAATTAAATATGGCAGGAGCATTGAAATTATCAGACGATGATTAATATGCTAAGGGCTTCAGTGGAAAAAATAGACAACACGAAAGAACAAATGGATAGTGTAAGCATAGAAATGGAGTTATAAGGAAGAATCAAAAAGAAATGCCAGGGATCAAAAACACTGTAACCATAATGAAGGATGCCTTTGATGAGCATGTTGGTAGACTGGACACAGCAGGGGAAAGAATCTCTGAGTGTGAGTATATGATAATAAAAACAACTAACACTGAAAGTGCAAAGAAAAAAAAAAAGCTGGGGTGAAAAAACAGATTGGCATATCCAAGAACTGTAGGACAACTACAAAAGGTGTAAAATATGCATAATGATAATATCAAAAGTGAGAAAGGAACAGCAATATTTGAAGCTATAAATGACTGAGAATTTAACAAAATTAATATCAGACAACAAATCACCAATTCACGAAGCTCAGAGAACACCATATAGCCATATCATATTTAAACTTCAGAAAACAAAAACAAAGGAAAAATCTTGAGAAAAAAAAAAAAAAGCTAGAAAGAGCCAGATGTAGTGGCTCACGCCTGTAATCCCAGCACTTTTGGAGGCCAAGGAGGGCAGATCACCTGAGGTCTGGAGTTTGAAACCAACCTGACCAACATGGAGAAACCCCGACTCTACTAAAAACACAAAATTAGCCAGGCGTGGTGGCCAGTGCCCGTAATCCCAGCTCCTCCGGAGGCTGAGGCAGGAGAATCGCTTAAACCCGGGAGGCAAAGATTGTAGAGCCAAGATCGTGCCATTGCACTCAGGCCTGGGCAATAAGAGCAAAACTTTGTCTCAAAACAAAACAAAACAAACCTTAACTATAGAAGAGCAAAGATAGGGAATACATGACTTTTCCTCAAAACCATTCAAGCAAGAATAAAGTGGAGTGAAATACTTAAAAGTGGTCAGAAAAAAACCCACCAACCTAGAATTCTGTGCCTTGCAAAATTATCCTTCAAAAGTGAAGGGGAAATAAAGACTTTCTCAAAAAAAAACAAAAGGAGAGAATTTGTTGCTAGTAGAAATTCTTTGCAAGAAATGTTAAATGATGTTTTTTAGAGAGAAAGAAAATGACATAGGTCAGCACCTCAGATCTATAAAAAGAAAAAAAGACACCAATAGATTAAATACTGCACAAATGACTTCTGGACTTTTGAGAACTTCTGGCTTAACTCTTCTGTGAAAATCCAGCTAAAGACCAAGGAAGAGGATGATGGACTTTTAAAAAAATTATTTATTTATTTACTTACTTATTTTTGAGACGGTTTTGTTCAGTTGCCCAGGCTGGAGTACTATCATTGCTCACTGCAGCCTCAACTCAAGCGATTCTCCCACCTCTGCCTTCCAAGTAGCTGGGACTACAGGTGTGTGCCACCATTCCTGGCTATATATATAATATATATATATATATGTATATATATATATATTTTTTTTTTTTTTTACTTTCTGGGGTACATGTCTCTACCTCTGGTTTCTTAAGAATCTACCTCTAGTTTCTTTTTCTATTTTTTTTTTTTTTTTTGGAAGCAGAGTCTCGCTCTGTTATCCAGGCTAGAATGCAGTGGCATGATCTCAGCTTACTGCAACCTCTGCCTCCTGGGTTAAAACAATTTTCCTGCCTCAGCCTCCTTAGTAGCTGGGACTACAGGTGCGCACCACCACACCCGGCTAATTTTTTTCTGTTTTAGTAGAGATGGGCTTTCACCATGTTGCTCAGGCTGGTCTTGAACTCCTGGGCTCAGACAGTCCACCTGCCTCAGCCTCCCCTCAGCCTCCCTAAGTGCTAACATTGTAGGCATGAGCCACTGTGCCCGGCCTACCTCTAGTTTCTTAAGTGAGATTTTTTTGGCCTCTTAATTTTATTTCTTGAACAGTATTTGCCTTGTTTCTTTTTTGAGATTATATTAGCCTCATAAAATAACCGTGTATCTTTCCCTCTCTTTTGATTTTGTGGAAAAATATGTATATAATTTTTCTTGTGCCTTGCATATCTGGACCTCATACCTTGTGTTGGATGGGGATTTGATTATGGCTTTATTTTCTTCCCTCCCTCCCTCCTTCCTTCCTTCCTACCTTCTTTCCTTCCTTCCTTCTTTCTTTCACAGAGTTTCACTCTGTTGCCCAGGCTGGAGCACAGTGGTGTGATCTTGGCTCACTGCAACCTCAACCTCCTGGGTTCAAGGGATTCTCCTGCCTCAGCCTCCCTAGTATGCAGGATTACGGGCACCCACCACTATGCACAGCTACGTTTTTGTATTTTTAGTAGAAATGAGTTTTCACCATGTTGAGCAGCCTGGTCTCGAACTCCTCACCTGAGGTGATCCACCCACCTCGGCCTCCCAAAGTGCTGGGATTACAGGCATGAGCCATCACACCTGGCCAGCTTTATTTTCTTTAATGGTTACTTATCTGTTCTAGTGTTTACTTCTTTTTTAGTAAAAAGTAATATTTTCTGAAAAAGTGTCCATTTTGTCTAAGTTTTTAAGTTTATTGGTTTGAAACTGCTTATATTATTTTTTAATTTTTCTTTTTCTTTTCTTTTTTTTTTTTTTTTATCAAGACAGGGTCTTACTCTGTCACCCAGGCTGGAGCGCAGTGGCACAATCACTGCTCATTGCAGTCTCAACCTCCCAGGCCCAAGCAATATCCCTGCCTCAGCCTCCAGCTGAGACCACAGGTGTGTACCACCACACCTAGCTAACTTATTTTCTAATTTTAAAAACTGCCCAATGTATCTACAGTTTTGTTCCTTTTTTTGTTTTTGTTTTTTGAGATGGAGTCTCACCCTGTCGCCCAGGCTGGAGTGCAGTGACACGATCTTGGCTCACTGCAACCTCTGCCTCCCTGGTTCAAGCGATTCTCCTGCCTCAGCCTCTCGAGTAGCTGGGATTGCAGGTACGCACAACCATGCCCAGCTAATTTTTGTATTTTTTGGTAGGGACAATGTTTAACCATGTTGGCCAGGCTGGTCTCGAACTCCTGACCGCAAGTGATCTGCCCGCCTCAGCCTCCCAAAGTGCTGGAATTACAGGTGTGAGCTATGGCGCCTGGGCTCATTCTATTTTTTGACTATTTACTTTTATCTTCTCTCTTGTTTCCTTCACCAGTATGACTAAAGGTTTATCTACTTTCTAAAAGATTTTTCACTCAGGTAAGATTGAGTTCTAAAATAAATAATAATAAAATATTTTTCAAATAATTAAGTTTTGCTTGTTGATCATCTCTGGCTCTCTTTTGGTATAAATCATTAAATTTTCCTCTTAGGCTTTGATGTTTCTATTCTCTTTGGGTTTATTCTACTTTTTTCTCTATTTTGTGAGTTGAACCTTGGCTCATTAATTTTCAGTTTCTTGTGTTTAATTTTTTTAAAATATGACTTTAGCTGCATTCTTAAAATTTTGTTATATAATGATTCAGATGTTTAAAAATTCTAAACATTTTGCTGGGTGCCATGGGCCATGCTCGGAATGCCAGCATTTTGGGAGGCCAAGAAAGGATGTTTGCCTGAAGCCAAGAGTTTGAGATCTGCCTGTGTAACAAAGCAAGACCCTCATCTTTACAAAAAAATTTAGCCAGGTGTGGTAGCATGCACCTGTAGTTCCAGCTACTCAGGAGGCTGAGGTGGGAGGATTGCTTGAGCCCAGGAGTTTGAAGCTGCCGTGAACCATGATGGTGCCACTGCATTCCAGCCTGGGTGAAGAGCAAGATCTTACAAATAAATAAACTATTCATAAGTTTTAAATTGTGCATCATGCTGATTAGTATAATGGAATCTCAAGCTGTCCTGCTCCATCCTGCCTGGGATGTGAATCACGCCCTTGGCTCAGCCTATCCACATTGTCTATGCTACCTGCCCGTCAGCACCTAGTAGCCTTTTCAGTTCTCAGATCAACTGTGGTGGGAACGTGGTACTTGTTTTCAAGGAACCCATAGTTTACTTAATAATGGCCTCAAAGTGCAAGGGTAGTGATCTAGTAATTTGGTTTTGCCAAACAGAAGCTGTAAACTGCTTTCTTTATGTGAAAAGATATAAGTTCTCAACTTAAGGACAAAAGAAAACTTTATGTTGACATTGCTAAGATCTACACTAAGTACAAATCTTTATCCATGCAATTGTGAAGAAGGAAAGAGAAATTCATGCTGGTTTTGCTGTTGCACCTCAAACTGCGAAAGTTATGACCACAGCGTGTGATGTGATAAGTGCTTAGTTAAGATGGAAAAGGTGTTAAATGTGTGGGTAGAAGACATGAAAAGAAAGACATTCCATTTGGCAACTATTGTGTTTAGTACTATGCAAGGTTTCAGGCATCCACTGGGAGTTTTGGAATATATCCCCAACACATAACGGGGGACTTCTGTATTCAGATACCAACACTAAAGTCTTTGTAAAGGAGGATTTAGCTACTCAGTCAATGGCCTTGCGAGAAGTTTACATTCCAAAATATTTGTTCTCATCCCAGTATTTAATAAAACATAGATATAATTGAAATCCCCTCTAGACTAACCCATTCCATTTCTCCCCCCTCCCAAGGTAATCATTTTCCAAAATTTATATGTATTATTACGTGAATTTATTCATAAATGATGTACTATATTATTTTTCATATTTATAATCTTTAAGTGTTATAGTGTATCTAACTTGGTGAGATTTCACTATCTATTTTTAAGTTGATACATATAGGCCATATAGTATTTGCTTTCTACAACGTTACTATACTTTATTGATCTGCTTAGCTACTGACTTACCTTTAAGCATATCCTATTATTTTATTATGATAAATAATACATTAAGGAATATTTTTATTCAAGTATCCATTTGCTTCTTTATTAAGAGTTCCTAGAATATGTACCTAAGAGGAAGTCCTAGGGTACAATCATCTCCAACTTTACTAGATAACATCAAATTCTTCTTCAAAATGGCTGTGCTGGCTAGACACAGTGGCCCATGTCTGCAAACCCAGCATTTTGGAAGGCCAAGGTGGAAGGATCACTTGAACCCACAAGTTCAAGATCATCCTGGGCAACATAGTGAGACCCACCCATGCACACACAAAGCTGGATGTGGTGGTGTGTGCCTGTAGTCCCAGCTAATGGAAGGTTGAGGCAAGAGGACCCCTTGAGTCCAGGAGGTTGAAGTTGCAGTAACCTGTGATTGCATTACTGCACTCCAGCCTGGATAACAGAACGAGACCCTGTCTCTATGAAAAAATTAAAAATAAAAAAGGCTGTGCTAACTTATACTCCCATCAGCAACTTATGAGAATTCCTATTGCCCTCCACACTCTTTAATACTTGGTATTATCATTTTTTTCCCTTTTCCATTCTGGTGGGTATAAATGGTATTTTATTTTTTTAACTCAAACTATTTGGAATTTTTTAAATTTGCAAATTCATAGGATTTAAAAAGGAATTTATTTATTTGTTTTAAATTTTATTGCAGTAAGATCCAAACCCATTATCAGTATCATGGCTATTCTCTGAACATGTTGAGACCTCTTTTGTGGTGTAGTATATGATCAAATTTTATAGTGATCCATGATTATTTGATAAGTATTTGTATCTTTATTAGGTACAGACTTTTTTCTGTTTTCTATAAAAATTTTAATGAAAATTCAAGCACTATATTTATATTGTTTTGAATAGTGTTGCCCCATCTTCATTTTTCCTAAAAGGACTTTTCTAATAGTCTCTTTCAACAGTTGTAGTAAAGAAATTTGGATCTCCTGGATGAGTCATTTAAGTCTTCTTCTTTTTCTTCTTTTATATCTTTTTATTGTGTGTGTCCTATATTCTGAGAAAAAAATATATATATATATATTTGTACAGCTCACTAATTGTGTCTTTCATCACATTTGGGAATTTTTTAGCCATTATTTCTTTAAATATTTTTCAGTCCTGCATTCTTTTTTCTCTTCTTCTGGAACTTTGATGACACAAATGTTAGATGTATTGTTATTATTCCATTGGTGTATAGGGCTCCATTTATTTTCTTTCTGCTTTTTAAGAATACTTTGTGTTGATTTGTCTTAAAGTTCACTGATTCTTTTTTTAAATTTTATTTTCACTGGGCAGCTCCAAAACTAGAATAATGTTCAGAGAGGCTCCCACATTCACTGATTCTTTCCTGGCCCTCTCTAGTCTGCTATTATGCCCACCTAGTAAGTCTTTTTAAATTTAGGTTATTGCATTTTTCGGTTATAAAATTTCCATTTTGTTTTTCTTTATATCTTTTTTTTTCTTTTTTTGTGACTTTTTTTTTTCTTTTGCTGTCGCCCAGGCTAGAGTGCAGTGGTGCAATCATAGCTCATTGCAACCTCTGACTCCTGGTAGGTGGTTCCAGCTAATTTTTAAAAATTTTTTATGGAGATGAGGTCTCACTATGTTGCCAAGGCTCATCTCAAACTCCAGAGCTCAAATGATCCTCCTGCCTTGGCTTCAGAAGTGCTAGGGTTATAGGCATGAGCCCCCATGCCCCACTACATCTTCTATTTCTTTGATGATTTTTTAAAATTTTTATATTTGTTCAAAATGTGTTCATAATTGGTTATTAAAGCATTTTTGACAACTTCTTGAAAATCACATTCAGATAATTACAAGATCTGTGTCATCTTGACATTAATATCTATTGATTATCTTTTCTCATTTGAATTTAGATTTTCTTAGTTCTAGATATGATCAATAATTTGGAATGTATCCTGGACATTTTGAATATTGTTTTAAGATCCTGGTTTCTATTAAATATTCCACTTTAGCAACCTGCTGAGGTTAAAAATGCATATCACACTCTTTTTGTGAGTTGTAGTGCAAATATTAGCTTAACTTAGTAAGACTTTACCATGCTCCACTTCTGATCTGCTCCCTTTCTGTGATACCCAGATAACAACACTGCATCCCACAGTCTCTCAGCACTAGCCGGGTAGTTAGAGGGGTGTCACTCTTTACTACATGGAAGACTTTAGAAGACAAGTTTTACCTTCTAATTTGGCCGGGAAATGTTACCTCCACATTACGGAAATGGGGATTGTAAGTCAGAGTTCTACACTCAGACTCTGTGGGGAAGCAGAATATTCCTTTTGCCTCCAGGAAAAAGGTTGAAATTGAAGTTATTCCCAAAGATTATGTAGGGACAAGGGCTGCCTATTTCTTCAAAGGACATGTAGAAGTCAGAGTTCTGCCCACAGGCCCTGGGGGAAGGAGCACCTTCCTGTGACTATGGAGGGCAGGGTGGAATACGATGCTCTGTCCACTGGTTCTGCCACTGTGGTGCCATTGTGGTGGGAGAGGAGTATGGTGCTTTGCTTGGTATTCACCCGAAGAACAGGCAGACATGATTAAAAGGTCTCTGTCTTTGGGCTGCCTCTTTCCTCATCCTCTGGCTAGAGAAAGCTAACTTTTCTTAGGGCTATTTTCTGTCTGTGACTGCTGGTGTTTCTAGTTTTTGGCTGATATGGTTTGGCTATGTTTCCACCCAAATATCATTTTGAATTGTAGTTCTTATAATCGCTACGTGTTGTGGGAGGGACTGAGTAGGAGGTAATTAAATCATGGCGACCATTACCCTCATGTTGTTCTTGGGACAGTGAGTTCTCATGAGATCTGATGGTTTTATATGGGGCTTTTCCCTCTTCTGCTTGGCACTCCTTTCTCCTGATATCTTTTGAAAAAGGACATATTTGTTTCCCCTTCCACCATGATTGTGAGTTTACTGAGGCCTCTCGCAACCATGCAGACTTGTGAGTCAATTAAACCTCTTTCCTTTATAAATTACCCAGTCTCAAATATTTCTTCATAGTAGCATGAGAATGGACTAATACATTGTCCATTAAATTGGTACCACAGAGAGTGGGATGCTGCTGTAATGATACCTCAAAATGTGGGCCGGGTGTGGTGGCTCATGCCTGTAATCCCAGCACTTTGGGAGGCTGAAATAGGCAGATCACAAGATCAAGAGATCGAGACCATTCTGGCCAACATGGTGAAACCTTGTCTCTACTAAAAATGCAAAAATTAGCTGGGCATGGTGGTGCGTGCCTATAGTCCCAGCTACTTGGGAGGCTGAGGCGAGAGAGTCGCTTGAACCTGAGAGGTGGAGGTTGCAGTGAACCAAGATAGTGCCATTACACTCCAGCCTGGTGACAGAGTGAGGCTCCGAAGAAAGAAAGACAGAAAGAAAGAGAGAGAGAACGAGAGAAAACTCAAAATGTAGAAGTGACTTTGGAAATGGGTAGCAGGAAGAGGTTGGAACAGAAGACAGGAAAACATGGGAAAGTTTGGAACTTCCTAGAGAATTGGAGAGCTAATGTGGGAAAGTTTGGAACTTCTTAGGGACTTGGTGAATGGCTTTGATCAAAATGCTGATAGTGACAGGGAAAACGAAGTCCAGGCTGAGGTGGTCTCAGATGGAGATGAGAAACTTAGGACTGAAATAAAGGTGACTCTTGCTATGCAAAGAGACTGGCATCATTTTACCCCTGCCCTAGAAATCTGTGGAACTTTGAACTTGAGAAAGATGATTTAGGGTAGCTGGCGGAAGAAATTTCTAAGTGGCAAAGCATTCAAGAGGAAGCAGAGCATAAAAGTTTGGAAAATTTGCAGCTTTACAATGCAGTAGAAAAGAAAACCCCATTTTCTATGGAGAAAGTCAAGCCAGCTGCAGAAACTTGCCTAAGTAATGAGGAGTCAAATGTTAATCACCAAGACAATGGTGAAAATGTCTCCAGGGCATGTCAGAGACCTTCACAGCAGGCTTTTCGTCACAGTCCCAGAGGCCTAGGAGGGAAAAATTGTTTCCTGGGCTGTGTCCAGGGCCCCCATGCTCTATGCAGCCTGAAAACATGGTGCCCTGTGTCCCAGCTGCTGCAGCTTGAGCCGTAGCTAAAAGGGACCAATGTACAGCTCAGGCCATTGCTTCAGAGGGTGCAAGCCCCAAGCCTTGGCAGCTTCCACGTGGAGGATGCCCAGGCAGAGGTGTGCTGCAGGGGCAGGGCCCTCATGCAGAACATCTGCTAGGGCAGTGCAAAAGGGAAATGTGGGTGTGGAGCCCCCACACAGAGTCTACACTGGCGAAGTATTGGAGCGAGTGTAGAAAGTGAACACCAAGACAAAAGTATGCCAAATTGCAGGGTCTTTATTGCCGGCGGCCACGGAGGACTCGTGTCTCTCCAACCCGTGGCCTTGAAAAGCGGATATTAAGAACTTTGATACCTGTAAAAATCACCTTGGGAGTAAGGGTGAGGGGCGAGGGGGGAGAGGTGGTGAATTCTGTCAGTCATCTTCTGGGCAGAGATGAGGATTTGGGGCTGGGTTGGGGGTGAGGGCTTTAGACATTCTGAGGGCTAGTGAATTTGCAAATCACCTTCTGGGGTGGAGATGAGGGTGTGGTGCTCCGGACATTCCGAGGGCTACGGGACTTTTTGACATTCTGATTGTTACTTAAGTGGTTCACAAAAGTCAGGGTTAGTATCTGTTTACACATTGCCTGGGTAGGGTGGCAATTACAGTCCTTAATTAGTTATTCACATTTGGGTTATAGAGAGCAGTTTCAACAGAAAGCCAAGGTATTGTTGATCCTTAATTATTCACATTTAGGTTATAGAGAGCAGTTGCAACAGAAAGCCGAGGTATGGTTGAGGTATGCAGGTTTATGGGGCTTTTTACCATGTCACACTGGGACACTGACTAGTGGAGTTATGAGAAGAGGACCACCATCCTCCAGACCCCAGAATGATAGATCTACTGACAAACTTGCACTGTGTGCCTGGAAAAGCCACAGACACTCAATGCCAGCCCATGAAAGCAGCCAGGATAAAAGCTGTACCCTGTAAAGCCACAGGGATGAAGCTACCAGAGGCTGTGGGAGCCTACCGCTTGCATCAGCATGCCCTGAATGTAAACATGGAGTCAAAGGAGATCATTTTGGAACTTGAAGGTTTAACAACTGCTCTATTGAATTTGGGGCTTGCATGGGGCTTGTAGTCCCTTTGTTTTGGCAAATTTCTCCCATTTAGAATGACTGTATTTACCCAGAGCGTATACCCCCATTGTAGCTAGAAAGTAACTAACTTGCTTTTGACTTTACAGGCTCATAGGCAGAAGAGACTTGCCTTTCTCATATTAAACTTTGGATTATGGACTTTTGAGCTAATGCTTGAATGGTTTAAGACTTTGGGAACTGTTGGAAGAGCTTGATTGTGTTTTGAAATGTGAGCACATGAGATTTGGGAGGGGCCAGGGTGGAATGATATGGTTTGGTTATGTCCCCACCCAAATCTCATCTTGAATTGTAGTTCTCAAAAACCCCCATGTGTCATGGAAGGAACCTGGTGGCAGGTAATTGAATCACGGGGGTAGTCCTCATGCTGTTCTTGTGATAATGAGTAAGTTCTCACATTTGATGGTTTTAAAAGGGGGTTTAAAAGGAGTTTTTCCCCTTTTTACTTGGCACTTCTCTTTCCTGCCACCACGTGAAGAAGGACATATTTTCTTCCCCTTCCACCATGATTGTAAGTTTCCTGAGTCCTCCCCAGCAATGTGGAACTGTCAGTCAATTGAACCTCTTTCCTTTATAAATTACCCAGTCTTGGGTATTTCTTCATAGCAGTGTGAGAATGAAGTAATTCAGTGGACTTCTCTAGCACCCAGGCCAGTGTACTTATCAGGCAACAAAATACTCAGGAAGCTCACTTCCAGGTTGTTTCTCAAGTTCTGAGGTTTCTAGCCATTTTACCTTCATTGTTCATCCTTTCAAAGTCTTCTCTGTTATGTACACACCTATATATTTTTTGTTCAGGATACTTTCCTGTGATTAGTGGGAGGAATAAATGGAATGTGTTTACTTCATCTTGTCTGGAACCAGAAATCTCCAGAGCAGCCTCCTTTGTAATAGCTTGTTTCTATACTCTTAAAAAATTATTTTTTTTCACTAAGGCATCTTGTTATAGCACCCATTCATATTTTAGGAGGTTTCCCCCCTTCATATTTACTCCCATTTAAAAAAATTTTACCTCTGTGATAATAAATTTTCAAGTATCTTTCTGTTATTTCTAGT
This sequence comes from Plecturocebus donacophilus, assembly GCA_004027715.1. Taxonomy (NCBI): domain Eukaryota; kingdom Metazoa; phylum Chordata; class Mammalia; order Primates; family Pitheciidae; genus Plecturocebus; species Plecturocebus donacophilus. The sequence continues at coordinate 22,529 of PVKP010020080.1, read as the reverse complement.
TATTTAGTGTTAAAAGGAGAGACTTCTACATAGGCCTAGCCTGTCATATAGAACCAGAAGATAAAGAATGTTTTTCCTGTGACCTTATTTGTATGTAACAGGCTTACAGAATATAAAAATTAAGTCATTTGGAACTCATTTAACAACTCATGCATACTGAGAATTATAAAATTATATGCAAAAAGTACCAATTTTAGCAAAAATGTATGCATCAACTAATATTAGCTTTTGAATAATTGAAACTGGGATTATTATGGTTTTGCATATAGAAATACCACAAACACCAATTGAGCTATTGGATTGAGCTGCTTGTGAGAAATCAGACAGCTATTGATGTGGAATTATTATAATGGTTGACTCCATAGCAATAGTTGAGATTATACAAAAGGTGAATGAGAAAGAGAAAGAAAAAAAATTTAGATGGGAATCCCAAGGGAAACCCAGAGAAAGAGAAATAAGGAAAGTCTCAGGGATACTTTTTTTTTTTTTTTTTTTTCTTAAGACACAAGTGCATCTATTTTCTTAAAAAAAAGACAAGGTCTTGCTCTGTCATCCAGGGTGGAGTGCAGTGGCATGATCATAGCTCACTGGAACCTTGAACTCCTGGGCTCAAGCAATCCTCTTACCTCAGTCTCCCAAGTAGCTGGGACCACAAGTGCACACCATCATACCTGGCTAGTTTTTAAAAATTTTTGTAGAGAGGAAGTCTTGCTATGTTGCCCAGGCTGGTTGCTACGTTCTGGCCTCAAGCAACCCTCCTGCCTCTACTTCCCAAAGTGCTGGGATTACAGGCATGAGCCACCATGTCCAGCCAGAAGAAATTCTAAGATTTGTCACAGTTTTAAAAGGAACACTGGAGGATCTGTGATTGACATGGTTTGAATCTATGTCCCCATCCAAATGTCATGTTCAATTGTAATCTCCAGTGTTGAAGGTTAGGCCTGGTGGGAGGTGATTGGTTTATGGGGGCAGTTTCTAATGGTTTAGCACCATCACCTTAGTGCTACTCTTGTGGTAGAGTTCTTACAAGATCTACTTGTTTAAAAGTGTGTAGAGGCCCCTTCCTCTCTCTCTTCCTCCCACTCTGGCCATGTGAAGATGTGCTCACTTCCCCTTCCCCTTCTACCATGATTGTAAGTTTCCTGAGGTCTCTCCAGCCATGCCTTCCTCTACAGCCTGTGGAACTGTGAGCCAATTAAACCTCTTTTCTTTATAAATTACCCAGTTTTAGGCATTTCTTCATAGCAGTGTGAGAACACTAATACTGTGACCTCTATATAACTTTTGATATAGAAAAAAATTGAATCATTTTGAAAAGCAATTCTGGATTTATGCAAGTTGTCTTCAATCTAATCATCTGTTAGAATCATTACTATAAGTTATGTTGCCACTGAAATTAACATGGACAGTCTGAGAAAGAAAAATAAATTATGACAACTGTGGAGCTGTAAGGATTTTAACTAAAGTGGAAAAGATGCCCTAGTGCATTAAATAGTTTAGAGAATTATTTTATCTGATGATTGTGAGTTTTAGACAGATAGATAAAACTTGTAGCTTAGTTAAAAAAAAAAAAATCATTCTGACAGGTTTCTAACAGTCATTTTCCAATTTTCTAATACATTTCTAAGACTAATTTATTCCTTTACTTTCTTTATCCTTGACTATATAGTTGAGAGTAGGAACTTAGAAATTGTCTGTTAAATCTTTTTGAGTAAATTGAAAGCAACACATAGCCTACACCATTAGGTGAAGTTTAATTACTTTAAAAATTCTGAATTACATTGTTTGAACATAAATACATTTATACAATTTTTTAGTAATTACAATAACATTGGGCATGACTAGTATAACATTACTAGAGATTACGTTAGACCTAGATTGATAAATAAATTAAAATGACAATTAGCAGCTTGTGAGTAAATGATGCTTGAAAACAACAAATGCAAATAGTGCTTGAAAATAATGCTTAAACATCACCCATATTTTGTAATTATTAATTAGCAAACTACTCTTTCACAGATTGGATTAAGGCAGCTTCTCTGCAGTTAATGAAATTATCATAAATTTAAAATTAGTCTAGCCTGAATTATATTCTATTCTAAAGCTAAAAGCTTGATTTATCTTGTACATTTTTAACACTTTTAATTTTCTTCTCCTGAAACCTTCCCTCAAGTCTGACTATTTTGTTACAGTTAACCTTTTTCCCCATGAGACACATCAATAGTAAGGTTGAATGAAATCGAGATTCTTTCAAATTCATTGAAAATTCATTTAAATGACTGGTACGGAAGTTCTGTGCACCAGCTTGAAGACATTTTTATGTTATCAATCTTGACTTATAAAGATCTCAGTTTCTACAAACTAGGCAAAGGTAAGACATTTTATGTTTATTGACAACATAAATTATTTTTCTCAATATTAAATTCTAAATGGAATCCTATAAAGAACATCTAACAAAATCTTTAGTCTACTTCATGGCTGAATGCCTTTAGGGATATTGCTACCTTCTGAATTTTCTGTTATGGGGAAATTAAATGACACCTCAGAAAAATTAGGAAAAGATTAATACTAGAGGGTGAAATAACACACTCTCTAGTATATTTGACAATAACACACTTGGCTGTTTTCTATTTCTTTCCATATATGGCTTTATTCCTAGTATTTCAACATACAGAATCATCCTTATTATAGCCATATTTTATTCTGGGCTTACCCAGAGTACAGCAAGGCACAACTGAGGCTGGTGGAAATGCCACTTATATAAGAAATATAATATAAATAGCACCCTTTAGAACCCCTAGTTCGTGTGCTAGATATAGAGATGTCAAAGGTCAATATGATATGCTCAGTCTAGTTAGGGAAAATATATGTAAGTAAATCTAATTTCTATGGAATCCAAAAAACGACAGAGAAATATGTTCAAAATACTATGGCAGTGCAAAAGAAGAATTTAGAAGTCTAGAGGAGTCATACCAGACTCATGGTCTTGTTCACATTTTTTTATTTTTCATTTTTTCTGAGATAGGGTCTTACTCTGCTGCCCAGGCTAGAATGCAGTGGCATGGTCATAACTCACTGCAGCCTTGAACTCCTGGCCTCAAGCAATCCTTCCTCCTTAGCCTCCTGAGTGGCTGGGACTACAGGCACATGCCACCAAACCTGGCTAATTTAAAAATTTTTTTTAGTGATGGAGTCTCGCTGTGTTGCCCAGGCTGGTCTTGAACTCCTGGTCTCAAGTGATCCTCCCACCTTGCTTGTTTGCTTTTAAAGACAACCAAAGCAGGTTGCAGTGGCACTCACCTGTAGTCCTAGCTACTTGGGAGACTGGGGTAAGAAGATTGCTTGAACCTAAGAGTTCAAGGCTGCAGTGCACTATAATTGCAACTATGAATAGCCACTGCACTGCAGACTGGGCAATATAATGATACCCTGTTTCTGAAAAAAATAAAAAAAAAAGACAACTGAATGCAAGCCTTCACAATTAGAATAGTGCAATTTAATTATGATAATAAGCTGTCATTTACTGGACTGTTATCTTGTCCTAGGCCCTATACCAAGTATTACCACCATGCTTTAATCAACTGAGCTATCCAGCCACCTTGGTTATGCCAAGTATTTAATATCCCCTGCTTTTTATATAATTCATACAACTATCTCATGTCATCAGTATTCTTATCATCTCTATTCTACTGATAAAGACTTTGAAGTTTCAAGAGGTGAAATTGCAAGTCAAAGCCATACCATTCTAAGAGGTGGGGTGAGGGCATATAGCAGGGGCCCTTTAACATGATAGAATGTTTATAATGCCAGATAACTGTGTAGATAATGGGTACATTATGAACAAGTTTAGATCTGTGGACTACTCAAATACATTTTTAGGAAGCTAAGAAAAATGAAAGAAATCAAATCCAGTCCTGAGGAGTCCTAAGTCTAGTTAGGGTAAATGGATATTTGTAAACATAATTTTTCTGGAATCCAAAAAACAACAGTGAAATATGTTCAAAATACTATGATTGTGCAAAGGAAGACATTTTTATCTTATCAACCTTAACTTATAAAGAAGTCAATTTATACAAACTAAGGAAAGAAGAAGACATTTTACATATATTGCCAATTAGTCCATTATCATACTGCTATGAAGAAATACCTGAGACTGAATAATTTATAAAGAAAAAGAGGTTTAATGGACTCACAATTCCACATGGCTGGGGAGTCCTCACAATCATGACAGAAGATGAAGGAAGAGTAAAGGCAAATCTTATATGAAGGAAGGCAAGAGACTGTGTACAGGGGAACTCTCCTTTATAAAACCATCAGATCTTGTGAGACTTATTCACTATCACAAGAACAGCATGATGGGAAAACCGGCCCCCATGATTCCATTACCTCGCACTGGGTCCCTCTGGTGACATGTGGGGATTATGGGAGCTACAATTCAAGATGAGATTTGGATGGGGACACAGCCAAACCATATCATCCAACAATAAGTCATTTTTGTAGAACCATAAGATAAAGAATGATTTTTTTCTATGAACTTATATATATGTAAATGTAGAAAGTGAAATAAATAAAGGTTCCTCTCCAAATTCTCTTAGCCTATTAAGAATAGTAATCTCTTTCTCTAGGTTAATCTACTCAAAGGCCTTTGCTACATCTGCTAGCTAAAATAAAGAAATCAGTGTATTTTGTGTTCTTAGTTCTTACATTTTAGCCTAGATATCTGCCCTGACATGCCTGGATAAGCCCCGGCAAGCCTTAGATCATAGCTTGTTCCTCCTTCCTTATTTAGAAGTATGTTTGCCTATCTCAGCATTCCATAAACTACTTCCTCTTTTCCTTTGTTCTCCTCTGCCCTTATCTCCTTAAGACAGTTTTACATTGCTAACCAATTGAGTATAGCCTAGAATGTGAGGTTCAGTTCCAGCCAACGGAATCAGGACACAGCAGTGGGGCCAGATGCATTAGACATAAATATGTCTGCTCTTCTTTTGTTCAGTGCATTCTTGTGGCAAGACTGCTTGGTGAGTGGTGCCTTTTTCTGCAGAAAGTAAAAGAAAGCCTTGCTGAGAAACCTTTTTTCTGAATGCTGATTTTCCCTGTGACATCGGAATATAAACACTTATTCCCAACAGTAAACAGCTTAAAAATGTAAAAATTAAATTACTTAAAACTCACTTAACAAATCATGCTTATTGAGAATATAAAATCATCTACAAAGATATACTAATTTCAGCAAAAATATATGCACCCATTAATACAGCATTTATTAATGCTAGAGGCAGTGGTTTTTGTGGCAATACTATAGCCTACTGCTACCTTCTTCATATCTGGATTCAAATCCTGACTCTACCAACACAGCTTGTATAACTTTGAGAAAGTTACTTAACCTCTGAACCCTTATTCCTTTTCATGAAAATACATGAATTCGTTTTTGTGAAATCTCAGTAGTGGGTGGATGGGGTGTGGGGAAAAAAAAGAAAACTCAGTAGTAAGGACTTGATAAATGTTAAATTTCTTACTATTGGCTTTAGGGAGTGAGATAGGGTATGCTAGAGGATAGAGATCATGAGTCTTCAGAAACACTAAAATTGTGTGTGTGTGTGTGTGTGTGTGTGTGTGTGTGTGTTTATAGACCTATACAGAGAATGTGTACTTACACCTACACACATGTGCAAAAACATCATATTACTTAGTAAATTTTAAATAAAATTTAACTTTATTTCAAGCCACCATTGTGTCTTGGATGGCAGAAAATCTAAGCTCGGTCATTGCTGATACTCTTCTAGCCCCACCTGTGGGCAATACTAATGTTCCTGAACTTTCCAGCGGGGCTCGCATAAATAGATTGGTAGGCTGTGCTCTGCACAACTTTAGGGGCACCATTCACATCTCAAGAGGCTTGACCACATTCTTGGAGCAGGAAAGAGGAAAAAAATCAAGCATGAAACAATTCACCAATGAACACTTCAATAAATTATCTGGCCACATACATTTTTTTTTTTAAGGGAAGAAGACAGCCCATACCTTTCATTAGAGTCTCAAAGCAAAGGGGGAGGCTGATTTGATCCAGCGAAAGAGATGGGTGTCAAACCTCTGTGCTCCACAAAGCAGGAAAACATCACATTTGCATTGATTATAGAGCCTTTTCATAGTGCTGACACATCCGTGAGCTTTGAGTGGCCTCATTATTTTTTTATTAAATTGGATTGGGGGCCCCATTCAACCTAAATGCAGATGGGGTCATTGTGAATGAACTGCAACATACACAATAGATAATAAATTCTGGGAAATGAAATCTGTCATCAGTCTACTCTTTTACACAACAAAAACCAAAATGGGGTATAACATTGGGACTTGAGGCAAAAAAGTCTCCAAGATAAAGAGGCAGAAATTGCATTCATTGACTTGTAAAGCATGTGGTGGGTAGGGGGGCTCTTCTATGAACAGAACAGGAAAGGGCCAGTACTAATTCAGTAAAAAGTATGCAAAACTACTGAACAGAAGACCATGCATGTAATGGAGGAAGCTTGTGGAATACACAATGGTTTCACAAATAAATGTGGACACCTGAATGGTAACATCATTATCAGGCACATCTTCAAATACAGGGAGAAAGGGAAAGCGCTTTCAGAAGAGTAGTAGGAAAAACACTCAGGTTAATGAAGAAAGCCTGCACTAAGTCATATCTGTCATTTTAAGTGCTCGTTACAATGATTATTTTTAACTGTCATTTAATTTTGTACAAAATTCAATTGATCAGACATAGAGCCATGATTAATCACTTGAGTATGACTAGACATAAGTGGGTACTAATGAGCAGTAAACGCATGTCCAAGTCCCGTTTTTAGCATTGTTCTTACAATAAGTAGCGTCCACTTTCTGCATCTTATTGCCTTTGGATGAATCTGGAAATCCCTGTTTTGTGACAGTTCAATTTAGTCTTTTGTTGCTTTGATTCCAGGGTTCCTTAATAATTTTAAAAAATCAGTGCTCTTTTTTGACATGTCATACAATCATACTTTCCATTTGCTTATCAGTACAAAAAATAATTTATCTGTAAGAGAGTTGAAGGTTCTTTACCAGTGTATGGGCAGCATGGGGTAATACAAAGTGCATTTCATTTGTTTGGAGCAGGACATATTTAAATTATATAAGCTATTTATTCGTTCGTTACATGGGAAAACAGTGTCTACCTTACAGTGCTATAGGTAATATAAGTAAAATCTCTGGCACAGTGTTAGAATACGCTCGGTACCTAACAGTTGTCCTCTTGCTTCAAAGTAAAATTATGAAACAACTGAAATGTAGACAATTTTATCTCATGAGTTCTGGAATGATGAGTTTTTGAACTTGATAGGCTCTCAGATGAGGAAACTGAAGGCTTGAGGAGGCAAACAGACTTTCTAAGATCAAATATTTAGTTTTCCTCATTCAATAGCTATTTGTTGAATGAAGAAATAACACTACATGTCACCAGAAACCAATTTCCTATGTGTCAGGTAATGATCTATCTCCTACAAGTGTGGCCTGTGACCTACATGTGACAATGTGAAATGTTAAATGTGAAAAGGAATGAGAAAATTTTCCATTTTTTTATCAGAAAATATGTATTGATTGCACTTCATGCTTAACCAATTTAACTTGTTTATTCAATTAAAAATGGCATTGATTTATTGTTTCAATCAATTGCCTACTTATATTTTTATAATTATTAAAAATTACATATCAAGAAAGGAGTAAGTCACACATGGCTTATTATGAGAACAACAGTAATGCATTTAATTCTTGGTTCATTGCTCATTCATAAAAAGTAAAATTATTGGAAATAAATTCATTAGTATATAATGTAGCTTATTTGGCATACTTTATATGCTCAGAATTTAGTAAATTCTACTTTCCATTATATCAGTCTTATCAAATTGATGTAAGAAAAATACCTAAATGATGGATTTTCATATAAAAGAAGAGGGCATTATAATGTATGAATTTTTAAGTAGTGGTTTCTGAGAAATTGCACTGTGGCAGTCCTGCCTTCCTGGGGTTACTCAACAGCACTTCAGCTTATATAATTACCACACATGCCTCCTGTACAGAGCCCACGAGGCTCCCAGGTCGGTCACCATGGCAACAGATTCTGAATGGAGTAGCCCCATCCTGATACTGTGCATAGACTCTCTTCCTGGAAAAAGTTTTATTTATTTATTTTTTAATTTTAAACACATTCCCCCAAATTACAGATATACAATTTCGGAGTATTTGTTCCAGTTTTCTTATAAGTGTAATGTGACCACTAAATGTCTCGGCACACACAATTTCTTGAATAACAAAGGAAATATAAAGCAAACATTTAAATACAGATTGCCTTTTCATTTTGAGCACTGTTTTTGAAAAGAAGAGGAAAATAACCCTTCAGAATAAAAAACACCTGAAGGAACAGCTATGGGAGGAAATCAGCTCTCTTTGATCGTTTGCTGCAATAGGAACTTTTACACTTATTTTTTTTAAAAACTCTTAATCCATAAATCTAAGCATATGAAATGCAATTTTTTTCATTAAAAGTGTTTTTAAAGGAATGAACAAACACTTGTTGACAGGGCCACTTTGATAAATCTTGTGCAATAAAAGTATTTGTTTATCAGTAAAGCAGCAAGTACACCGATTTGCTGGGTTCCCTGTCTGCCCCCACACCTCCAGGAGGTCAGTAAGAACTGGCTGAGGCTGTGGTGTCGGCTCCCTCTCATTTCCTGTTTGCTGTTTGTACAGGCCTGGCAGCTGTGGCAACTGAATCTAAGAAGAAAGGCTGATAATGCTCTGGCAGGTTTCATAATAGGACTTTTCAAGGCACTGTCCCATCCATTAACTCATTCGAAATGAAAGGTAGGGTTTTCTTTATCCTCCCATTAGGAAAGGTATTTATGTATTTTATTCAAAATTCCCTTTTAAGCCACCATCAAACAAAAGAAAGAAATTCACACAATAACTCACAGGGTGGTTCCCTGTTTACAAAGTAAGTTTTAAGTTTTACTTTGTTTTCTTTCAGAGCCCTAAATTCAACTCCTACTTTATTCCATATTTCCATTTTCAGTCATCCTTGATGCCTGGAATGATTTAGTTGATGCCATATTGATTTTGTCCTTGTTGACTTCCTCAAAATGTTTCTCATTTTTCTGTCCCCTTGGCTCATTTCTTTGTGTGTTTTCTAATGTCTGTATCCTGCACAACTGGCAGCAGCACCATGACCTAGGGAGGACCCTCATTATGAACTGCGTTCTACAGAAAATAAAGACACATGTCCCCTTCAAATACTGTGGCTTGCCCCATGGAAAACAGTTAATGTTTGAGTCAGGTTTGTTTCCCCAGAGCTCCAGGGCCATTGTTCTTGTCCTGTTTCTTTCCTGCATGCTCCCTCATTTGCAAAACAATGTGAATTCTTTTCTTGTTCTTATGACTAAAGGAAAAATGAGGAAGATCAAAAGTGGTTGCATCAAGGACCTTCCACACTGCTAAGAAGGCCACCTCCATTTTTCCAGGCTCCAGGTATATTTTAAAATGAAAACATGTCAAAATAGGTTTCTGCTCTAGTTAAAATGTTTACACTTATTAGCAATTACATTTGTACAAGAGTTGTAGGCTCTTCCAACTCTGTCAGCGTACTTCAGTGACTGTATGTATCTAAACTCATTTGGAAATAAAAAATAATTATCTAATTTTGGCCCTTAATGAACTTGAGGTCCTGGCTTAATGCCCCCTTTACTCATTAAGGAATGCACTTACATGAACATGAGGTCTTTAGAGGATAGCAGTGGCGGCAATGGTGGAGTTGACTGCAGCTGGGGTAAAGGTAGCAGGTTAATACCAGCTAACACCTCCAGAGCATTTGCTATGTGCCAGGGACAATGCTAAGTATTTTATGTGTGCTAACAGTATGCTTTCATAGGCAGGTACTATTATTAGCTGCTTTTTTAACAGACGAAGAAACTGAGGCACACAGAGGTTAAATAACTTACCCAAGGGTGCACAACTAGTAGTAGTATTGAGTCTATACTCTTACATATTGTGCCATTCCATTTCTTACTGGCTACAAAGCAAAAAACATAAGGGTCAGAGGACGAGTGTGAGTGTCCTCAGACTCACAGCAAAGGGAGGTGAGTGGGTGTGTGTGGTGGTGGAGGGGACTTACAATATCAATAATGACACTAGGTGGGGGCTCAGCAGCTCATATACCATTTTGATTCTCTACCAATGTGTGGTTGTCCCCAGGTTGAAGGAATTGGGTAAATAAGGTTTATATCTACATTCACATTCTTTCCCCAAAAGCCATATGATGTGTCCAAAATTAAAAGTGCCATTTTTCAGTGACACATAGAATCAGGGCAGTCACACAAGGCCCTGTGTTCAGAATGGACACTTGGATAAATGATCTGTTGCCGCCATCTTGAAAATCGTAATCAAGGGGCCCTGCATTTTCATTTTGCACTGGGCCCTGCAAATTATGTAGCTGGTCCTGTGTAGAATTCTCGGCAATCTGTAGATACTAGGAGCTCCAACCCACCTGGGGAATCAAGATTCTATTTCCCTGTGATTCCTCTGGAACTGCAGTGCTATAAATCTGCAGTTGCCTATTAGTGGATTTGCATTTTACTGCAATGTAATACTTTTCCTCACAAGGAAAAGTAGTCCATATTCACTAATAGGGGTTTTAATAATGCTCTGCCAAGGTCCACATGCATAGCCTCAAGCAAAAAGGCTCAGGACAGGCTCTGAATTCCACAGCAGGGTTAACTACAAGGGAGCTTCTTTGCAGTATGATAAAACATGCTTAACCTCAGCTGGATTTGCAGCTAGCCCGAAGGAGCACTCCTGAGGAGCAACATGGGTCTACGTATAACATTTCAGCTCTGGTCCACCTGGAAACGTGCACTTCCCATCCCGTGGTGTTTGCATAATTTAGGCATGCTTTAGTTAAGATTTGCTAAAACTTGTAGAGAAAAATCAAACTGTCTCAGTACAAGGAAGCCAAACTGCTAAATACTCTATTTCCTCTCTTGATGTTCCAGCAGTTTGGCACTAGAATAAATGATTGCTCACCAGTGGTGAGTCTCCATGGAATCGGTAGCTCCTAATGTATTTTCTGAATGGAAGGGCAGTGAGCTGATTGTCTCCACCAGGGCAGTAATGATCCCAATGAGCAGAAACTAGGAGAGAAAAAAAGTCAACTTCTCAAAGAAGGCAAAAAGGGAATTTCTCACCTCTATTGTCAGAGGAGTTAGAGCCTTCCCATTCAAAGATACCTGTCGGGTTGCACTGAATTAATCATGATAGCTAACATCTTCCAGCATTTACTGTGCCCTAGCTACCCTTGTAAGGGCTTTACACATGTCGGCTTAGTTAATCCTCACAAGAACCCAATGAGGTATTATTATTATCTCCATTTTAGACGTGAAGGACCCAAGGCACAGAGAGGGTAAGCAGTTAAGTCAGGAGAGCAGCTGCCTGGCTGTGAGAGCGACAGGTTTATCCAGGACAATAACAAGGAGTGATGAGTTCCCAGTGGAGCCTGGCTGGGCGTGCAGCTGCTAGGCCTCGTACTGTTTGTCTTTACAATAAACCCCCATTAATGAGGGAAGCACGATTGGTCTCCCTTGCTCTTGCAACCTAAAAGAGCCCATAGAATACAGATGCCCTTGTGAATGCTTTTGTAATTTGGTGATTCCTCTTTTTATCAACAGAATAATTAGCCCCTTCATGTATCCATAGGGAATTCAGGAGAGGATTGAAGAAGCAGTTCCTGTTTTTGAGGCATTTGCAATCATTGTTGGAGAGACAGAACCAACAGATGGGGAACAATGGCCAGGGACTCCAGGCCTGGTGTAAGCAAATGCTGCACTGTGGTCCTTACCCATGAATGGTGCAGAAAATGAGAGCAGGGAAGAGGATTTACTCACTGGCTGTGGAGTTAGGTCAGAAGGGAGATGGAAAGAAGAAACTGATAGCTTTGGGGACATTTCTTAATCTTTAGGCTTTACCTTCCTTAATGGAAAATAAAGCTGCAGGTTATCTCCAGAACTCTTTCCAGCCTTAACATTCAATGAATCTTGATCTTGTCTGCAAAGCTAGATTTCTGTGTGTGCTATTTGCTAAAAGTTGGGGCACACCCATACTTGATCTGGCCCAGATTATAGATCACATGAAGATCACAGTAAGATCAGGTTGAAAGACTTTTCAGACTTCACATCAGTGCATTTGTGTGCTGAACTTCAGTCTTTTCCTTTTCTTGAAAATTCAGTTTAATATTTGTCTCCACCATTTTACACATTTATTTTTCTTGGCTATTTATGTTTTCCTTTTTTGGGGGGGTCAAATATAAAAATAGGACATACATGGACTGTAGCATTTGATAATAACTTGTGTGCTTTGATTTTTTAAAGAAACACAATTTACCAAAAGGGATAATCAATCATCTTGCTCACTTATCAATTTATTTTTTTATATCTTTGTTTTGTATATAATTGTTAACATTTAAGTTAGTCTAGCCCCCAACAACTGAACATCTGGTTATGATTGCAGAATATGCAGTTTAAAATCCTATTTTAAAACTTAGTTTTTGTTTTTCTTTTTGAGACAGGGGCTTATTCTGCCATCCAGGCTGGAGTGCAGTGGTGCAGTCACGGCAGCCTTGACCTCCTGGGCTCAAACAATCCTTCTATCTTAGCCTCCCAAGTAGCTGAAGCTACAGGCACATGCTAAGTCAATCATTAGTCATACGCCCAACTAATTAGAAAATTTTTTTTTTTAGAGATGAGGTGTCACCATGTTGTCCGGGCTGGTCATGAACTCTTGGGCTCAAGCAGTCTTGCCTCAGCCTTCCTAAGTGCTGGAATTATGGCATGAGCCACCACGCCTCATCTAAAAATTAGTTTTTATATCCTCATGCATACCATATTTTCAACAGTAAAATGGTTTTATCCCAAATAGGCATGTAGTTAAGGTAAAAATTACCTGATGTTACGGATGATTGAGATTTAGAAACAGTAACTAAGGAGGAGGGATTCAGGAAATACTTTCGTAGTATGATCCTTAGGACGAGATGGCTTTCTGTAATCTGGCAAACGTTCTGTAGAGCCTATAGACAGCTGTTTTTTGTATATGGTCCCTAGACCAGCAACACTGGCATTTAACAAGAACTCAGGTCTCACACAGACTCTGTCAGCTATGACCCAGGGGTCTGTGTTGTAACACCCCCTCCAGAGGACTCTGAAGTACCGATAAATTTGAGAACTGCTGTCCTAATCCAGGCTGACAATAGAATAGAGTAGGGTCATATGCTATACACTCACTGTACTATAGCCAATGACTATCTTCCCTTACATATTACCTCCCCATGCCCAGCTGGATGTAGAATTTAGAAGTAAAATCATCACAACCCAGAGTATTGGCAGTGGTCAGTGATTCCCCATTGCAGGTTGAATTTATTTATTTATTTATTTATTTTGAGATGGAGTCTCACTCTGTCACCCAGGCTGGAGTGCAGTGGCTCAGTCTTGGCTCACTGCAGCCTTCACCTCCTGGGTTCAAGCAATTCTCCTGCCTCAGTCTCCTGAGTAGCTGGGGGTACAGGCACGTGCCACCATACCCAGCTCAGTTTTTTGTATTTTTAGTAGAGACAGGGTTTCACCATCTTGGCTAGGCTGGTCTCAAACTCCTGACTTCATGTGATCCACATACCTCAGCCTCCCAAAGTGCTGGGATTACAGGCATGAGCCACCGGGCCCGGCCTTGAATGTATTTAATAGCCAAATTGCTCTACTTGTATTCAAGGTCTTCTGTCTTTATAAAACCAAATCATGTATTCCAGTGTCATCTTCTACTTTTCCTGCTTATATTCTTTATCTTTGAGTGAAATTGGATGGCCATTCTCTCCCTGCATCTCTGTTCCTTACCATGAGCTGGCAACGTTGTGAAGCATCTTTAATTAGTGGAGATTTATGGGAGTGTTTTCCTAAATGGCATCACTGTGTAAACAAAGAAATCAAGTCACCTGAACTTCTCGGTCTCTATGTGTCAAGATCCTACTTCAAATACCATTTCCTCTGTGAAATCTTTCTTGATTCCTCAAAACGGATGGTGTGATCTTCCCTTTTTATAGTGCCAGCCCCCTGTGTTTTGTATTTCTTGCACAGTAGATCCTGGTCTGCCTTATTGTATAACCAGTATAGTCTGTTTTCATTTGTCTCTAAGTTCTTGAGATTGGGGCTGAATCCTGCTCATCTTTTGGTCCCTACTATGCCTATCACAGCATCAGGCACATAATAATAACCCCAGTCAATAGTGTTCAAATTGTGGTATGCCACGGCAGGGCTTCCAGCCCAGCCTAGAGTCATTGGATAGCTTTCAGCCAAGGCTGTTAGCTGTGTGAGGTAGGTTGCATGCTTGTCCCAAAATACTCTCTTGCAGGTGACTGACATTTTTTTAAAAAGATTAATAGCTCACAGCCCACATTTTAAATACAAAATTCATCTATGAGAAATCAAGAAATGGAAGGAAGATCTAGAGGACAAGCCTCACTCTTTTATACCCTGGAGCAATCAAGGGGCAGCTACAGACACTAGAAAAGACCAGGGCTGGGAAACGGGAACAAATCTTTGATTTCACAGTCTTGCCTGGGGCCTTGACTGACAGTAGCTGCTGCTTTAACCTCCATCTGTGGCTTCACGCCTTTTTAAAAGGGACTCAGAAAATCACATTCTGGTCTTATAGGGAATATGTTCAGCCTAAGAGGAAAATTGTGAGCATGAGAAGCAAGCTTCTTTTGCTTTCTCACAACCAAAGACAGACTCACAAGGCAATGGTCTGTAAAGAATCTGGAGACGTGGTATGGAACCTGTTTAGCTTATTGTTTTGAGTGTTCTTCTTAATACCATTATAGCAAAAACAAACAATAAATGGGCAACCTACTCCTTTTCCAAACAATGTTTAATTTATATAATTGTTAGATACATATTGAAGTTTATTTTATGAAATCATAAACCCATGGCGAATTCTCTGTAGAGAAATTCATTGTAGAAAAATATCATCAGGAAAGATATGGTTTACATGGATTTAAAAAAATTTTTTAAATACGTATTTGTGATTTCATCTGGATCACGTTTTATCTGCGTTGGCTGGGATTTTTTTTCACCAGGGTACTGCAGCTGTTTTTCCGGGTTCATTTATCGAGGAACACTGCCATCATGTGGCCTGATGTGTTAAGACAGCCCCTAAAAGACAACTAGCAGCACGATTTTAATTTTGATTCTCTCTCCAAAAAAATGTTTGTGGCTTTAAAATGTACTTCGTTGTTTGAAGCTGTATTTGTTAATGCCTTTCTGAAATGGCATCCTTAAAATATTTGCCAAAGGATCAACTCTATATCACCATTTGAATTTCTTAATATATATAAAATAATAAATGAACATGGCTCATTTTATAAATTTGTAAGGTTTTCACGAATGTACATACTTTAAAAAGGGCGGAATACTTTTCTTATATACACCAGTGTGGCTGCTTATTTTTTCTTTACACTGTCAGTGTAGGGAGGGGAGATGCAAAACTATAGAAGACTATAGGGAAGCATTGTTATGCAGTTTAAAAACTAAAGTATGAAGCTTGACATTAGGTTGCAGTCTCCGCTTTGTGACTAATTAATTATGCAATTTTGTGCAAACATGTAAGCAAGATGGTCTCTGTGCTTTTTTTCTTAAATAAGATGGTTTGGTACCCTTAACAAGAAACTTTTTCTGCTGTATTTCTGTGATTCTACAAGCAAAATTAAGTTCTTTTAAAACGCAAGAGTGTTGTTTCTCTTTAGGTATAGTATTTTTCTATGGTTTTCTGAAAATATGTGACCCCTTTTTCTCCAATTCTCTTTCCTATTCCTAATTACAGCTTTGTCTGCACAATTCATTGTGCGGTTTTTTTTTTCTGCGAGGTCTCAGAGTTTTGGTGTTGTGTTGAGGATTGTTGCAACTCAAACAGCATTCCTGAATTAGATATTTCCACAAGTCTAAAATAAAACTGATGAATCTTTGCCATTGGTAAACAACTTATTGGCTTCTGACAACTGTGGATCTTAAAGCATGTTCAAGAATGTTAGAAAAGGCAATTCAGAAGACAGTCCAATTTCTTTACCCCCTGAAAGGGAAGGACAGTTTTCTTCTCTTACTGCACCTCTGCATCATAAATTTGTCAAAAGTAAAAAGAGAATGCAAATGCTGCTTGGAATACAATTGTGAGGTTAATGTTCTGATGAGACAGAATTATGGTAAATTATTCCCTCGAGTTGATTTTGTGAAGTGTGTAGCTGAGTGAGGGATGGAAATACAAGCTGGTGTGATGTTTAAACTGTGCTGGCCAAGAGTGTAAATGTGGTTGCTAGGAGACCTAGAACACAGAGCTAATGCCCCATCTGTGGGGCAGGGATGTTTGATCTCAAGAAACTTTGTCTTTCACAGTCAAAGATGACATTAAATGAGTAGTCTGTTGAAATTCAGGTGGGCCAGAGCTTGGTTATTGCTTATGTCAATCCAACCATTCTGACATCCACCACCTGTAAAGGGAGCTACTTACTGAAAGGGAACAATCTAGCATCGTGCCAGCTACCAAGATTCTCCGGAAACACTCAGGGTAATTAGCTAGGAATTCAGTTTAAATACTCTTACATGAAAGGCAGCTGGTTTGTTCGCTGATATGGGATCCAAGAAGTGGGCAGTAGCAGCTAAATAATCACTTCAGCATTCCAAAAAGAGGGATGCCAGGCCACAAATAGAGTTCCAAGAGAAGATGTGCTTGCGTGGGACTTTGGACCCTCCCGTTTACAAAGCAATCATTTCTGCTGTTTGTGGGGATTGTTGAACAGATTTTATGCTAAACACACATGCTCCCAGTATGTAATTACGTTTGAGAATAAATACACAGAACTTTAGAGCTGGAAGCATCTTAGCAGTTCCTCCCGCACCCCCAACTTCGTGAAGACAGAACCTGAACTAGTCTGTGGACAAGGGCAGCCCATAACATGGCTTCCAAGTGAAGACTTTAAAAAATTTCAGCAAGGTCTTCTGCCCTTGTAAAATAGTGTTACTCTTTGTTAATGTCCAGGACATTGTGTTCCATAAGGGAGAAAAAATATCCTAAAGGCTGAAGAGTGGGTCTGGTAGGTCTCATTTTACTTAAAGGAAAAGAAGTCACTGAGAGGTATTTTGAATTATTTGAAACACTCGGCTTATGATCACGAGACCTGGGAACACAATCCAGGTCTCCCAGTCTGATAGTCTTTCACTGTAACACCACTTGGTATTTCTCAGGAAGAATTGTGATGTTCTGTTAGTCCACTAATGTGAACAGTAATAATCTGTAACTCTCCTATAATGCTTTACAATGTGCAAAGCATGCGTATACATGTTGTTTCATGTCATTTTTACAACCATGGCAATTATTCTTATGAAATGATATGCCTAGTTCACAGAATTGATCTGTATTGTTATAAAAGTATAGTTTTAATTGTACCAGCTTGCTAACTGTTAATTATAATATTGTGGCCATGCCCCAAACCAAGATGGCCACTGGGAATCGATCATTGAAATCCTAACGTAGTTTGAAAAATTTTTTTCTGTTTGCTCCACTTTTTTGTGTTAAATATTGAATATCTACAGATAAAATCTGTACCTTATTGCTTGTCTATGCAAGAAACAAAACTATCATCAATTATAAGCCATTTTGGAGAATCTACTATGTATCAGGCCTGGCACACAGCAGATATTAGGATGCTCCTATGAGTTTAGCTTTGAGAGAATTGGACTTGAGTTCAAGAAGTAGAAGAAAGAAAATAAATGCATATTTATCAGTTCTACTGCTAAGCTTCATTGAGCTTCAAAAATATCTGAGAAGAGGTGCAGGCATCTGAATGAGGATGGCTTCCTGGTGTCCCTTCCTGTTTCTTGTCTCAGGGTCTTAGAATCTCAGCTCCCATGGCCTAGAAATCTCCTTCCCTAAATAGCAGCATGGCTCATTCGCACAATTCAAGTTTTTGTTCAAAGCAAGTGAATACTTTTCTGACCATTTATTTGAAATTGCAGTGCTTTCCAGGGCCATAACACCTTCC
Organism: Plecturocebus donacophilus; assembly: GCA_004027715.1. Classification (NCBI taxonomy): domain Eukaryota; kingdom Metazoa; phylum Chordata; class Mammalia; order Primates; family Pitheciidae; genus Plecturocebus; species Plecturocebus donacophilus. Next base: position 4,393 of record PVKP010020080.1, on the reverse strand, counting down.
CAGGACCAGCCTGGAAGCAAAGAAGACTTTTCTTACTTGTTGGTCCACAGAAGCACACCTTGTTCTGATCCGTACAAGGGTGGCTTATGGGGTGGCTGCAATCCTAGACCTTGCCCAGTTTACTTTTTTGGTAGCGCATATTATCATCTGACAAACTACACATCTTACTGCTTATTTTTTTGTCTGCTCCCTTGCAGCCCCTCCACTAGTATAAAAGCTCCATAAAACTAAAGATTTTAACATGTTTTCTTTGTGTATCTGTAGTACTTACAAAAAGTACTGGTGATAGCAAAGATGGACCCCATTGATTCTCACTTCCTGGTTTTCATACCTTTAACAAAATCCTTTCTTACACTGAATCTGGGTTAGTCAGTGTGATCAATAGGATATGATAGAAATAGTGATATATGACTTTCTAGGTTAGGTCATAAAAGATGTTGCAGCTTCCAACTGGCTCTTTTGGATCTTGTATTCTGGGAGAAGCCAGCTGCCATGTTGTGAGGATACTCAAGCAGCCCATGGAGAGAACTACATGGACACAAACTACATAACCAGTGCCAACTTGTTAGCTAAGTGACTGAGCCACTTTTAAAGGGGATTGTCTAACCCTGGCCTTTGTGTCTTTAGTTTGAGGCCTCAGGCATCACAGAGCAAAAACAAGCCTTTTTTACTGTGTCCTGACCCACAGAAATCTTGAGAGATTATAATGACTGTTGCTTTAAGCCAATACATTTTGAAGTTATTCCTATGCAGCAAAAGATAATTAATACAGTGTCTGGCTCGTAGTAAGCTCCCAATAAATATTTACTGAATGAAGGGCTAAATGTGGGCCAATTTCTCACTAGATTACTCAGTGATCAAATAGAATATCTGTAATTAACCTGAACAAAGCCATATAAAAATCCATTTGAGCAATAGGGACATTGGTTGGAAGTCTCAAGATACAGGCTTGAGTTTTAGATCTGCTGCTTATTTGCTATTTGACCTTGTATAATTCATTTATAGTCTTTGATTCTTAGTTTCCCTGTTGTGTAAACTACAAATAATAGCAATGAAAATTATTCCACTAATAATACCTCCTGCCTGGCAGAGCCTTGTTGACATTGTGAACTTCTGGATCAGACCTCTGCTGAAACTCAAACACTACAACTGGAATTTTCCATTATGGGAACCAACAAATCTTTACTAGTTAAGTAAGTTGCAGTTGTTGGTGTTACTTACAAACAAATGCATCTTTATACAAAGCATCAACACTAACATATAAAAGAATAGCAAAAAAAAAAAAAAAAAAACCCAACAAGATGGCATGTAATGAGTAAGATGATATGTATTAGACAAATATAACAGATGAGAAGAAAGGGATGTTGGACCACCTAATCACCCATTTCTGTAATAGCAAGGACATCCTAATTCATCTGCTGGGAAAGTCAGGAGGCCCGAGGGGTTCTGTTGCCACAGAAATTCTAGTTTCCAAATCTAGCTGGCTTTAAATTTCTTCCCTGTGGTTGCATTTGATAAGTGATTGTGGCTTAGTAGCATCAAATTCATGTTTAAATGCCATGACAAACCAAGGAGCCATCTGTGTTCCAGAGAAGAGACTCCAAGTGGACACATTATGTTGTACACGGAGATCATGAAAACAAGCAGCTGGGACTTTGTGCCTGCTGTCTCAGCCATGGGTCCCCAGAGAGTACACCAGGGTCTTATGGGCCACTTGCCACAATATCATTGCCTTGTCCAAAAGCTCTTCATACTATTTCAAGAGCAAAGGATACTGTTCTGAGCATATCATGAAACACTAATTAAAAGCTCATCTTATAGGATGGAGAGTTTTCATTTTTTAGGAGCTGAGGAGACAGGAATTTCTGACAGGCCTGACTAGACAGTGTGAAACATGACCTCTGTGTAAGTTGGCCTCCTGTGGTGACTTGAAGCAATGGCTTAGATAGTGGAGGCAGGTCTCAAACCTGCTATTAGCATTGGTGGCATTGCCTCTTAGGTTAGAAGGACTTTAATGGGCAATTTAATTAAGCGGCTATTTGCTTTGTAGGTGCAAATAATCTGTAAGTTTTATCCTTTGCTGCTTGGGTAAATTGATCAATTGATTTTTAGAAGAATTATATAGATAACATTTTCAACTTGATACATTTTTAAATGAAAATTTTGTTTTGTTTGTTTTCTCAGATTATTACACCAAGTTCAAATCTAGTATTTATTTATATAACTATGGGACAAGACTGAAATAGCTTCTGTGGGAAAAATTATAGCCATCTCTTTAGGCTAAAATTTTAAATTTGTATCCAGATATCAAAGCAATGCTTTAAAATTTCATTTTGAATTCATGTTCCCTGTGGCCTTCAACCTTCAGGGCCAAGTTTTGAAGTTTGTCAACCCGAGGAAAGCACCAAAGGACAAACTGGCCATTAATCAGGTTTAAGTCTCAGTGCAGACACTTACAAAGACAGTCGTAAGACTCAAGCATTAGGAAAATGAGGATATTTCTCAATCACCTTATCTCCTTATTTAGCATTTCAAGGACCCATGACTGAAGAACTCACATCATATGATTTCTTTCACAAGACAAAGATGATAACCATTCCACCTCTGGAGGGAGATCAATAGGCTTGCTGATGTAGGGAGAAAAGGAAACGCTAGAGAGACGGTAAACAGTTCAGCCAGACCTTTGTAGTTAGGAAGGCTGGAAGTCTTGACAGATTATGAGAAGATATATAGGCTGATCCAGGGTTCAGATGCCAGGTACTTAGCCCTCCTCACACACTTCTGGGGTTGAACTTTGATAGGATGGGGGGTGGGTGGTTTAGAAACAACCAGATATGCCTGAGGAATTTTGAGGACACTGAGGTTAGCATTTCAGCATTAGAGAGAATGTAGACTCCTTGGAAAACTCTATTCCTTAGCTTAGGTCCATGTCTATACTGGCCTTAAGAAGGTGGCAATAGAAAGTGACTTGTTCTGCATGGTCCTTGTCAGCCAATGGGCAGCAGTATTTGAGAACATCAAAACTGTAGTCAAATGAAAAGGATCACACACTCCAGTAGCCAGACAGGACAAAGTTAATGAGGACCCATTCTGCCACAGAGATATCAGGGAGGGTCCAGAGAACAATGAGTCCGTCTGAGGACCCCCTTGCCTTTCAGTCACCATGAGGTCTCATAAGCTGCACTCTTACTGCTGACCATTATTCACTTGATACATGTGGTCTGGCCATATTGGTAATTTATGACAAAAGTCTCTTCTAATTAATACCAGTTGTTAAACATTAGTATGTGAATATTCCCTGAATATATCCCATATTCCCTGAAGCTATCTTAGAGGGAAACTCTGAACTCTCAAACATAGAAAATTCAAAAAGGCTGATCATTTACATAAAGAGACTGCTAAATATTTGGATCAGACTAAACACATCAGGTTGGACCAAAATTAAATTGTCCTTCATTTTGCCACTAAGTTAGGTGGGGAGACCCATAATGGGGGTCATATCAAATGATTGGATATAAACAAACTAAACAAACTATATTATTTTTATATGTAATTTAGTATATTTGCAACTTTGTAACAAATGCTAGTGTATAGGAAATGTAGGAGATCTAGGGATTCCCATCACCACTTAAATCTGTTAGTGAGCTAAGTTACACACAGGCAGGGATTTTTGTGTTTGTTCACAGCTGTATCTTCAGTGCCCAGAATAAGTGTCTGGCACATGGTAGACACTCGATGGGTATTTGTGGAAAGAATTATAACAATAACATAAAACAGACTTTCAAAGTGCTCCCTAAGAATGCCGATACAATTTCAACAAAAGCAGTGTGTCACAGAGAGTCAGTTGGGAACCAATCTCTTGGTTGAGGAAATATTTCCATATATGCCTCTTTTTGTTGTTGCTATTTTCAAAAATCATATAATTGAGAGAGATCCAAGATGGCCGATTAGCAACAGCTCAGGAATGTAGCTCCCAGTGAAAGCGCAGAGAATGAGTGGACGCCGCACTTTCCGACGAATTTTTGTTGCCCACAGACTGGGAGATTCCCGGCAGAGGAGCCACACGGGTCGCCAGCGCGACTCTTTTGGCCAGTGCGGCTGTTTTGCCAGCACCCCAGCGCGGCACTTCCCGGTGCGGAGTATACGGGACGGACGGGCTCGGCTGGTCCCATCCCCAAAAGGAAAACAGCAATTGGAAGCGCTGAGGACTGAGAGTTTCACAGCAAGCACAGCGAACCCGGGAAGGTCCAGCTCTGTGGGGAAGGGGTGTCCACCAAAGGAAAACTAAGAAACAGAAAAACTTCATCACCTGATGGAGAGAGATCCAAGATGGCCAAGTAGCAGCAGCTCAGGATTGTAGCTCCCAGTGAAAGCGCAGAGAGAGAGTGGATGC
>PVKP010020079.1:0-41339 GCA_004027715.1 Plecturocebus donacophilus | reverse complement strand
TCACCACTGATTCTACAGAAATACAAACTACCATCAGAGATTACCTCAAACAACTCTATGCAAATAAACCAGTAAATCTAGAAGAAATGAATAAATTCCTGGACATTTACACCCTCCCAAGACTAGACTAGGAAGAAGATAAATTCCTGAATAGACCAACAACAAGGTCTGAAGTTGAGGCAGCAATTAATAGCCTACCAACCAAAAAAAAGTCCAGATCTGGATGGGTTTACAGCCGAATTCTACCAAACATACAAAGAGGAGCTGGTACCATTCCTTCTGAAACTATTCCAAACAATACAAAAAGAGGGAATCTTCCCTAACTCATTTTATGAGACCAACATCATCCTGATACCAAAACATGGCATCAAAAATCATGAGCATTCACAGTTGCTACAAAGACAATAAAATACCTAGGAATACAACTAACAAGGGATGTGAAGGACCTGTTCAAGGAAAACTACAAACCACTGCTCAAGGAAATAAGAGAGGAACAAACAGATGGAAAACATTCCATGCTCATGGTTAAGAAGAATCAATTCTAATCTATGGTATTTCATTAGAGCATTCTGAATTGACTAATATTGTCAGCCAAAGAAAGTAGAATGAAATTGTTTTCATGAGGATCAAAATGGCATCTGTGAAAAATGGCATTTTAAATATCACAGAATACTTGCCCATGTGAGTAACATAAAATGATAATAGATAATGTTATTATAATTGTTCACTACTAATATGTGGATTTAGTGAATACATCATTTCAAGTTTTAAACCATTTGAGTTATTTATGGATATCTATTTTCTTCACAGGGAAATGGTACTTATAAAATAAGAACTCTATGAAGAGCTTTTTATAAATGATGCAAGAATTTCAAGTTCTTGAATACCACTATTTGATCATTGTTTAGTGTTTTACTTTCTCTGTATTAAGTATAATATATAATATTAGATATTTTATGTCATTCTAAGAAATAAACTAGTTTGTAGGAAATATGAGTGCAGTTAGCCATCTGAGTATAATCACACTTTTTGGCAATATTCTTATGAATAATGTAGTAAATAACAGCTTACTTACTGGAAGAATTTTTTATTTTTAATTTTGTTTGAAAACTGAACAAATTTTATGCTCTTCTTTGTATCACATTTATTTTTATTAAACAAATGCAATAATGGTATGGTTTCTATTATTTTGAAAAACATTTCTCAACCTACGAATTCCAGTTACGCTCCAGCAAAACCCTACTAAGGAACTTTCACCATGGAAACAACTATAAAACCTTCGTATATTAGGAAACAACCTGAAGACATTAGATATTAATAGAAGCAGGCAGATACTGGAGAATAGTATATGCTCAGAGGAGAAAAGCAGTATTAAAGTTATCTCCTCATTTCTGTGGCGTTTCGTCTGGAACTAATTGCGTGTTCAGTGGGAGAGCATCTCTGGTGGAGAAAACTATAATCTTTCTAAGTTGGGGGAAACAGAAGACTGTTGGCAAAGACCATTATAACAATAACTGTGGGAAACTAAAAAAGAAAAGAGGCAGAGAAAAGATGCCCAAATTATGTCCTCCTACATTTTTCACTGATGTCTGAGCCATGCATACATAGAACAGATTCAGAGTAGTTCACCTAGAGGCAAAAATTCCGAATGATCACCTAAGCTGCCTTTTGTGAAAATAGTTGATAGTTTATGCATAAGCAAAAAAATCATCTGCTAAACTAAAAGAAACAAGTTCATCAGAGAAATATGTGAACCCAAATCGTTATAACCTAATATTCATAATGTCCAAAACACAATCTAACACTATGTGGCACACAAAGAATTATGACAATGTCATGCATTTCCAAGAGAAAAGAAAAAAAAAAAGTCTGAATAAGGATAAACTACATATTCAAACTGTCAGATAAAAGTTTTAAAGTAACTATTATTACTGTACTCAATGATGTCGTATCAAATAGGCTCACTAAATGAAAGAAAAATACAGACTCTCAGGAGAAATAGAAGTGATAAAAAAAGAACAAGATAGAAATTCTAGATATTATATAATGTATGAAAGAAAATCACTCTTGAGTCTTAACAGCCAATAAAGGATGACAATTACTTTGTATGTGAAGTAGAAAATAGATTAATAGAAATTATTCAAGGTAGATAACACAGGGAGAAAACAGTCTAATCAACTTTTAATGTAATATCAAATAGACACATGTGTAACTGAAATTTTAAAAGAATAGTAGAAAGAGATAAAGGCAAAAAATTTTAGAAAATAATAGATGAACTATTCCTAAACTATAAAAAAGTTATAACTTTATAGATGCAAGAAATTCAGCAAATAACAGTTAGAATAAATACCAGAGAAAAACACTCTGAGAAATTCCAAGTCAAATGGTCATAAACTAAAAATTAAAAGTACCTCTCAAAAGCAGCTAAAGAAAAATGTGACATTTTGAGGGACTATGTTAATTTATCTTCCCAGGTCCACAGGGGGCTTGGTTTCAAAGGCAAGAACTTCCCAGCACCATGGCTCCATCCACCTCCCCATCTGGGAACCTAGAGTTCTTTGTCTAACTTTCCTGCCTGGGCTAGGTAAAATTCCAGGTGTGCTTCTTTATTCAAAAAGACTGTCAAAATCCCTGGAAGAGGGGCTCTGTTGTGGGCCCAAGCAAGCAATATGGGATCAGAGTCAAAGATCAATCACTCCAGAGGAAGTCTGAAAAAACTCCTCTCATTGGACAAGAACGTAAGTGAGTTGGGAATAACTGCAAAGTTAAAACTCCACTGCACCTAACCTGTGTGGATTTCCCTCTCTGGAATCCCCTCCCACAGGAGCATGGGAGCTATCTCTACCTCTACCCCTCCCTCCCTCCCTCTCTCTCTCTCTTTCTCTCTCTCCCCCTATTAAGTCACTGTCTGCAAAACTCTTTGGGTCTGTGATATTTATAGGAATAGTAAGCCCACCACACCTCCAGGGCCTCTTCCTCCATTCCCGGGACAGGGAAGGCCAAGAACCTGGGACACCCCATTACAATATTTTATACAGAGGAACAACCATTCAATCAATGGCTGATTGGTCATCTGAAGCTACAGAGCCCAAGAGAGAGTGAACGAATATCTTTAATGTGATAAAATTAAGGAATTATCAACCCAGAATTTTTGTATCCACCAAAAATAAAGATTTTCTTAGAAAACTAAATTATGAGAATTTTTCTTCATCATACCAGCACTAAATAAATATTTAAGGAAACTCTTTAGGATAAAAGACAGTGATACCAGATGAAGACTGTTATAGATCCACAGGAAAAAATGAAAGGCATAAAAATAGTAAATATCCAGGGCAAATAAAAATAATGTTTTTTTCCTGTGCTTTTTCCAATAATGCGTTTTATGAATTATGTAAGTATTTAAAATATAAAATTGCATTCAATTAAGTTATAAAATGCCAGAAAGGATAAGCAGGACAAATAAAGGAAGAAAGGAAGAGAGACAAGTAGAAATCAAATAACAAAATTTTGATCCAAACCCAACAATAACAACAATCATAGTAGTTAATGGACTATTCCAGTCAATTAAAGGGCACTGACTATCAGAATAAATTAGAACAATAACTCGCACATAAACAAACAACAACCAGATATATCTTTTCTAAGAGAAGCAGACTTTAAATGTAAAGTCATATGTAGGCTGAAAGTAAATAATATTATTACATGAGAGGGTTGTAGTGGCTATATAGCACATGCAGTAGATTATTAGTGAAAATATTAACAAAAATAATAAAAGTGTTAGTACATAAAAAATAAAACCTTTAATAAATTATGTACATAACACAATCTAAAAACAAAGCAAAAATTAACAATTACTTCAGTAAGTAATGCAATAATTGTGGAGATTTGCAAAACCAATACCAAATTGAATTTCACATTTATTGGAAACTAACTATATGTAACAGGTGGTGCACATTTTGCTACTATCAAGGTAGACAATATATTACATCATGAAGCAAATTTCAATAAATCAGAAAACAAAGTATATTATCTGACAAAAATGAAACAATTAGAAATAACAAGACTGTCAGTAAAAGTCACATTTTAGAAATTAACATTGTATTGTAATACAATTTATAGATCAAATTACTTAATGACAAAGAAAAATATTATGTTTTAAGGTGTATACTGAATATAAAACTTAACAAAATGTATACTGAATATAAAACTTATTAAATATTAAGTATTTAAGGTGTATACTGATGTAAAATCTATCAGTCCTCACAGGAAAGTCTCTGGTTTTGAATGGCTACATTAGAAAGAAAGAGAAAAAGGACCTAAAATTGATAAACTATTCACTTTAAGAAATGAATCAAGTAATAGCACACAAACCCAAAATAAGTAGGTGGAAAAAATAAGAGCAAATGCCAATGAAATAGAAAATAGACAATTGAACTTTTAAAGTTAATTAAAATGATAAATCTGTAACATGGCTATTCATAACAATTGAAGAAAAAAGATACATAACCTGAAAATCCGAAATAAAAAAGGGAATATCAATGTCTATTTGATAAATATTATAATGATAATAAAATATTATGACACAATTAGGACAGTATATTTTACAAATTAAAAGGACAAATATATAAAATTCACAAATGCGATTCACCCAAGAAGTTGCCACTCTTTCCTTACAATAGTCAGAAAGCTGGACAAACTGATAATTAAAAATTTTCTTGGATCCATGAAAGAATTGGAATTTAATGCCAATTTGGCACCTAAAATCTATAGAAACAGGCAAACACACACACACACAAACACACACACACACACACACACACACACACACACACACACACACACACAAATACTGATGATTAGCTTACTTGGAGCAAAAGCAGCTGAGTCCATATACTCATAAAAGGCTTTAAGTGGCAGTTTTGATGAACAGCTGGATACTGAGTGTGAGAGTGACAGCATGAGACTGACAAACTTCTGGGGACCACAGTTAGGCAGTCCTCTACATTTTTGCAGATTTAAACTCCTTGAACCCAAGCAGGTCTTTATGATGAAGAACCATCAAAAATACTCTGTGTTTCTGGTAAAGAAATGAGAACATAGGTTTAGAACATTCTCCATGATGAAAGCTTTGTATGCAGAAATATAAGACTGTTAGAGATTTACCCATTCAAAGTTGGATTTGTCAGTCCAACTCCAGCATCTCTAGCCTTCCTGCTTGACCAAACAGAAGTACCGAAAAACACTTGTTAACATTACAGACCAGGTACACAGGCCCACAAGAAGACTGAGATTTAATTATAAGATGACAGATCATTTACCTTACCCATATCTCATCTATATATTTTAACAGATTTTCAGGATAATTGTGGATTATAGCTGGAAGAACTACAATATACACAGTTCTTCTAAGGAGGAAAGATAATATATGAGACAAAAGCAAGAAATTAAAGTAAATTAAGGCATCTGGCACCCACATGTATGGAAAATATGAAGCAAATGTTAAAATAAGAAATAAATTCCAAATTCTAACCAGATTATCAGATCATTTACCACTAAAAGCTTATTTAACTTAGTTCTTGTTACATAACATACCCATCTTTCAATATACAATTTCAACATAAAAGACAAATAAATAAATAAGACAATTCATGCACAGTCTGTAGACATAAAGTTAATATTAGAAGTAGACATTCAGGTATAATAAAGATATTAAAATTATCAGACAGAAAATGTAATATAATTAAATTAATAAAAGAGGGTTTCTAGTAGAGAAAGTAAATAATATGCAATAATAGATGGATAATATAAGCAGAGAGATGAAATTTCTAGGAAATAATCAAAAGAAAGTGCTAAATATCAAAAATACTAACAGAAAAGAATATTAATAAATATAAAATTACATCTAGTCCAAAGAGAGTGATAAAAACAGAAAAGAAGATTAATGGCTATATAATTACATCTAGAAATAATGAATTCTAGTGTTTATAGAATTGTAAGGTAACTATAATTAACAACATATTGTATGTTTTCAAATAGCTAGAAAAGTGAATTTTAAATGCTCCCAAACCAATGAAATAATAGACATTTGAGATAACGAATTTGCTATTACCCTCATTTGATTATTACATTTAAAATTTGTATAAAACAATACATTGTACCTTATAAATATATACAATTATGACATATCAATTACAATAATAATGGAAGCACCAAAAAAATAGAGTGAGAAATGAGGAACATTTGATGTACTCAACTAGCCAGGACTAGCCAGGAATGAATCACTGAGCTACAAGATATTTTAATAAAAACGTACTAAATTGAAATGCAAAAAAGATACAGAAGTCAATGAAGAAGATAAAGGAGAGAAGAAAGAAATGAAGGAGGAGAGGAGAAAGGAAAATAAATAGCTCAGCACATACAAAACTGTGGGCAATTTCAAAACGTGTAACATACACATAATGATAATACTTTGAGGAAAGAAAAGACAGTAATTTATCAGAAAAAAAATTTGAAAAAACAATGGCTGAAAATTCTCCAAAATTAATTCCAGACTTCAACCATAGATCAAGAAATCTCAGAGAACACTGAATAAGCTAAATGTACAAAAATCTACCCAGAAAAATAGCATATAAAAATAGAGAAAATCAAAGACAAAGTGAGTATCTTTAAAAAGCCACAGAGAAAACAAACAAAAAATCTCACTTATAGAGGAACAACAGCAAGAGTAACACACTCTCACCACAAACCAAGCACACAAGAAAAGAGTGGAATAAAATATTAAATCTGTTAAAATAAAACAAAAATTAATCTAGTATTATAAAAATCCTGGAAGACAACCTAAGTAATATCATTCAGGACATAGACATGGGCAAAGATTTCGTGATGAAGATGACAAAAGCAATTGCAACAGGTGCAAACATTGACAAACGGGATTTAATTAAACTAGAGAGCCTCTCCCCAGCAAAAGAAACTATGAACAGAGTAAACAGACAGCCTACAGAAAGAAATTTTTGAAAACTGCACTCAACAAATGTCTAATATCCAGCATCTATAAGGAACTTAAGCAAATTTGCCAGGAAAACAAACAATCCCTTTAAAAAGTGAGCAATGGACATGAGCTGACACTTTTCAAAAGAAGACATACATATGGCCAACAAGCTTATAAAAAAGAATTTAACGTCACTGATCACTAGAGAAATGCAAATCAAAATCACAGTGACATATCATCTCACACCAGTCAGAATGGCTATTATAAATAAATTAAAAAATAACATGTTGGCGAGGTTGTGCCGAAAAAGAAATCCATATGTACTGTTGGTGGGAGTGTAAATAGTTCAATTATTGTGGGAGACAGGGTGGAGATTTGTCAAACCTAAAGACAGAAATACCATTCAATTCAGCAATCTTATTACTAAGTATATACCCAGAGAAATATACATTATTTTACTATTATGATACACGCGTGTGTATGTGTATTGCAACACTGCTCACTGTTATAGTTGGAGATTTAATACACTTTTTCATAAATTGATAGATCCTACAAATAGAAAATCAGTCAGACAGGAAAGATATAGCTGACGAATAGCATCATCAATCAACTTAGTCTAATTGACAACTACAGAATAATCCATTCATCAAGAGATGTATACATATTATTCTTGGACTCACATAAAACATTCACCATAATATACTGTATTATAGGTCATAAAACCACACTTTAATAAATTTAAAATAAAGTATGTTCTAATACCACAAAATAATTAAACCAGAGTAAATAACAAATGGTAGCTAGAAAATACCAAACATAGAGATTAAACAATACACATCTTAATAATATATAAGTCAAAAAATAGTCTCTAGAAAGAAAAAATTAAAATAAATAAAAATGAAAATGCAACTAATCAGTTAAATGCAGTTAAAACAGTGCATAGATGGACATTTAAACATTAAATACAAATGATAGAATAGAAGAAAGATCTAAAATAATTATTTTGTCTTGCACATTAAGAAACTAAAGAAGAGTAATTTAAGCCTAAAACAAGCAGATAAAATACATGTATATATGTGTGCACACTTTACATATACAGATACAAATACATATACATACCATGGAATACTACTCAGCCATATAAAAGAACAAAATGATGTCATTTGCAGCAACTTGGGTGAAATTAAAGGTGGTTATTCAAAGTGAAGTAACTCAGGAATGGGAAGCCAAAGACCTCATGTTCTCACTTATAACAGGGATCTAAGCTATGGGTATGCAAAGACATATACAGTGATGTAATGAATATTAGACATTCAGAAAGGAAGATGGTGGAAGGAGGGTGAGGGATGAAAAACTACCTACTGGATACAGTGTGCACTATTTGAGTGATGGGTACTCTAAAATCCCAGACTTCATCGCTATATAGTTCATCCATGTAACCAAAAAACACTTGTATCCCTAAAGCTATTAAAAAAAAAATTGACAAAGCCTAACTGACAGCACCTCAGCTAGCTGAGTGATCAAAGTCAACATTACAGTCATAAATAATATCAATAATATATGTCATTATTATGAGGTGATAAAAATGGTACTTTACCTCTGTGATCTTCTTCCCTAAATCTCAAATCTCTAGTATACTTATGAGAAAAAGGCAGACAAATTATAATAGACTGACCTCTTACGAATTCATGACCGGTACTCCTTAAATTACCAATGTCATCAAATGTATAAAAAGTAAGAAAACTCATAGGCAAGAGGTGTTTAGGGAGAAAGGAAAACTAAAAGTAATGTGGTATACTGCATGAGTTATCCTGAATGGCAATATGGAATAGAAAACAAACATTAGGTAAAAATTAAGAAGATTTCAATAAGTGATATACTTTATTTAAAACAACTGCATTAATATTGGTTTATTAAATGTAGCAAATATACTAATTAATATAAGATACTAATAATAGGGAAAGCTACTATGGGATGTAAGACAGTTGACTATACTATCTCTTCAGTTTTTCTGTATATATGACTGTTGTAAAAAATTAAGTACTTTGAAAAAAATATATATATAATATGCAAACATGCATATTATATCATAAAAGATGACAACAAGTTCCTGAATTTAATTCGAACCAAAATAAATGGTCATAACTTTATGTTTGGAGAATCTATAGCCACAAAAACAAATTTAAATTAATCCAGATAACTTTTAAAATTTTTATATTTTCTAATAATTGTAGTTTTACATAAAAGTTATGAAAATTGTACAGAGTTCCATATATTTTTTAGGATCTCATATTTGCATCCTAAATGTATAATAAATTTTATTTATTGATTTTTTTGAGATGCAGTTTCACTCTTGCCACCTAGGCTGGAGTGTAATCAATTATCCTGTCTCAGCTACCCGAATAGCTGGGTAACAAGCACCCAACACCACACCTGGCTAATTTTTGTATTTTTAGTAGAGATAGGTCTCACCATGTTGCCAGGCTGGTCTCAAATTCCTGACTTCAGATGATGTGCCCACCTCTTCCTCCCAAAGTGCTGGGATTACAGGTGTAAGCCATTGTGCCTGGCTCTAAAAGTATAATAAGTATAATAAATTAACAAAACTAAGAATTTTTCATAAGTATTATTGTTTTAACTCAACTAAACACTTTGTTCTGATTTTCCCTGGTTTTCCTCTATATATATTTTTCTATGTAAGGATACAATCTGGGTTTTTACTTTTTAATTTTGATGTCTCCTAGTCTGCTCCAAAATCCTTCAAGACAGTTCCTCAGCCTTTCCTTGTGTCTCATGACAACAGCATTTTTAACAGTATTTACCAAGTCATTTTGTAAAACATATTTCAGTATGGCTTGGTCTAATAGTAATTTTTTTGCAACAATATCAGGTAAATAACACAATCATTCCAGTGCGTCATCTCAGAGTCTAACACATATACGTCATACTGCTGATGCTTCTAATTTCAATTGCTTGGCTGAGGTAGTGTCTGCCTTGTTTTTTCCAACTTTAAAGTCACTCTTTTTTTTTTCCTTTGTAGTTAATATATATGTTAGAGGAGATTCTTAGAGATTACTGAAATATCTTGTGTCTCTTAAACATTTTCTCACTAATTTTATCATCCATCAATGCATCTTACCTGTGACAATGATGTTCTAACAATGATTTCTAATATTTAATTTTTTTTCTCATTTTGTCTGTGTCATTAATTGGAATTCACCTGTAAATAAAGATTGAGGCATTCAATTATTGATTTATAACAATATAGATTCCACTTTACTTATTTTATTATATATGCTATAATACTCAACTATTTTGTTGCTTAAGTCCTCCAGCTCTTTCAGGTTGGCTCCTATATCCCATTGACATGCCCCCATTCTTATTCTTTCTGACATTTATGTTCTGGCTCCACAAGATGCTCCAACCTTATCCTTTATTTCCCTACACAAGCCCTAGAACCAACTTCTCCAGTGATCCCTGGTTCTTTTCATTGGAGAGTGGGATTTGAAAGTCACTATAAGCATGCTGGCTTTGCTTGTTACTTAGAGGGTATCATCATGTCTAAGCATTCACAGTAGTTGAAACTTGTAAAAAATCTGTAGGGATGTTAACTCAGAGAGGTATATTTATTATTATATCCCTATTTTCATATATATTCAATGTAGCCATGTCATGCACATGTAATATCATTGATTCATTCCATTTTTGGAACTTTCCACATTATCTTTGATACAGCAAAAAACATACTTTGTGGCATACCATTAAATGGGTTTTGAGGGCAAAAAAAGTCAAATATTCGCCACCACGATTACAATACAGAATGGTTCTCACTGAAAAATATCCCTGTTTTGCTTTTTATAGATCACCTATATCTCTTCCTTCATAATCCTAGAGAAGTCCCTATCATTTTGTCTTATCAAAACTGGTATGTAAATCAAACTATATAATTCTGACTTTATTTCTGGCTTCTTTCACTAGAGAAAAACTTTTAAGAGTCATGATTTTGTTGCACACAGAAACTTATTTCTTTTTTTAAGTGTTATGTAGTATTCCATTGGATGAATATGCCACAAATTTGACTCTTTAAAATTCATCTTGGAGGAAGTTGGAGCAAGGTGGCAGAATAGAAGTTTCCATCAATTGCCCCCCCTGCAAGGACACCAATTCAACAACTAACTACACACAGAAATAAAACACCTTCATGAGAACCAAAAATTAGGTGAGCCCTAAGAGTTTCTGGTTTAAGTTCATATCTCTAAAGGACACTGAAGAGGAGCTGTCTGCCAAGATGGCCAAATGGAAACAGCTCTGGAGTGCAGTTCCCAGCGAGAGCGATGCAGAAGGCAGGTAATCTCTGCACTTCCAACCAATGTACCAGGTTCATCTCAATGGGACTGGTTGGACAGTGGGTGTAGCCCAAGAACAGCAAACCAAGGCAAGGCAGGGCACTACCTTACCCAGGAAGTGCAATTGGCTGGACGACTTCCCTCCTACCCAATGGAGGCCATCAGGAACTTTTCCCCTCCAGCACTCCTGTTCAGATACTGCACTTCTCCCATGGTCTTCACAACCCACAGACCAGGAGAACCCTGCCAGGCCAACAAGCACTGCGAGTTGCCAACACAGATCTGAGGTGCTGTGAGTTGTCAGCACAAATCTGGGTGGTCATTTTGGCTCATGCCTGGAGTGCCTAGGAGATAGAGCTTCCTACTCCTGAGAAAGAGGGGGAGCTGGAAGCAGGGAGCCAAGAGATACAGCTTGGCAGTTCCCAACCACTACAAGGACCAGCAAACTGAAACCCTCTGACTTGAGAGCTTTGCAGCCAGCATATCAGTTCGAACTTGAACTGGGACAATCCAGCTTGGTGGGGGGAAGGGTATCCGTTATTGCCGAGGTGATTCTAACCTTAACAGTGTAAACAAAAGCCAGAGGAGGTTTACACAGGAGCTAGACTGAGCCTGTGGCAGCTCAGCAGCTCCTCTGCAGGCAGACTCTGACTAGACTCCCTCCTTGCTGGAGGGAGTCTAAAAAACAGCAGCATGTCAGGGACTTATAAATAAAACCCCGCTTTCCCAGGAAAGAGCCCCGGGAAAGGCGGCAATTATGAGTTCCACTGCTGCAGACTTAAACTTACCTGCCCAGCAGTTCTAAAGGGAGCAACAGAGCTCCCAGCACAGCACTTGAGCTCCAATAAGGGACAGACTGCCTCCTCAAGTGGCTGCCTAATCCCTTTATAACCAAAAGGATGCCTCATACAGGAGAGCTCTGGCTGACATCTATTGGGTACCCTTCTGGGACGAAGCTACAAGAAGAACGAACAGACAGCAATCCTGGCTGTTCTTAAGGCCCTGCAAGTGATTCTCAGGCAAGCAGGGTGTGGACTAGTCCTCCAGCAGTCCTACTGCAGAGGGACCTGACTGTTAGAAGGAAAACTAAAAAACAAAAAGAAATAGCTTCAACATCAACAAAAAGGACGTACACTCGGAGACCCATCCGAAATCACCAACTTCAAAGACCAAAGGTAGACAAATCCACAAAGATGGAAGGAAATCAGTGCAAAAAGGATGAAATCATCAAAAACCAGAATGTCTCTCCTCCTCCAAGGGATCACAACTCCTCACCAGGAAGGGGACAAAACTGGATGGAGAATTATTTTGATGAACTGACAGAAGTAGGCTTCAGAAGGTGGATAATAACAAATTTCTCTGAGATAAAGGAACATTTCTAACCCAATGCAAAGGAAATAAAAACCATGAAAAAAGGTTAGATGAAATGCTAATTAGAACAACCAGCTTAGAAAAGACCATAAATGACTTGATGAAGCTAAAAAACACAGCATGAGAACTTCACAAAGCATACACAGGTTTCAATAGCCGAATCGATCAAGCAGAAGAAAGGATACCAGAGACTGAAGGTCAACTCAATGAAATAAAATGAGAAGGCAAGATTAGAGAAAAAAAGGGTGAAAAGAAATGAACAAAATCTCCAAGAAATTTGGGATTATGTGAAAAGACCTAATCTACATTTGATTGGTGTATCTGAATCTGATGGGGAGAATGAATCCAAGCTGGAAAACACTTTTCAGGATATTATCTAGGAGAACTTCCTCAACCTGGCAATGTAGGCCAACCTTTAAATGCAGGAAATAGAGAGAACACCACAACGATATTCCTCAAGAAGAATAATCCCAAGGCATGTAATTGTCAGATTCACCAGAGTTGAAATGAAGGAAAAAAATGCTAAGGACAGCCAAAGAGAAAGGATGGGTGACCCACAAAGGGAAGCCCATCAGACTCACAGTGGATTTCTCAGCAGAAACCTTACAAGCCAGAAGAGAGTGGGGCCCAATATTTAACATCCTTAAAGAAAATAACTTTCAAACCATAATTTCATATCCAGCCAGACTAAGCTTCAAAAGTGAAGGAGAAATAAAATTCTTTATGGACAAGCAATTGCTGAGAGATTTTGTCACCTCAAGACCTGCCTTACAAGAGCTCCTGAAAGAAACATTAAACACAGAAAGGAACAAGTACCAGCCACTCCAGAAACGTACCAAATGGTAAAGACCATCGACACAATAAAGAAACTGCACCAACTAATGGGCAAAATAACCAGCTAATATCAAAATGGCAGGATCAAAATCACACATAACAGTATTAACCTTAAATGTAAATTGGCTAAATGCCCCAATCAAAAGACACAGACTGGCCAATTGAATAAAAAGTCAAGACCCATCAATGGGCTGTACTCAGGAGACCCATCTCACTTGCAAAGACACACATAGACTCAAAACAAAGAAAGAAGATTTACCAAGCAAATGGAAAGCAAAAAAAAAAAAAGCAGGGGTTGCAGTTCTAATCTCTGATAAAATGGACTTTAGACGGACAAAGATCAAAAGAGACAAAGAAGGGCATTATAAAATGATAAAAGGATCAATGCAACAAAAAGACATAACTATCCTAACTATACATGCATTCAATACAGGAGCACCCAGATACATAAAACAAGTTTTTAATGACCTACAAAGAGACTTAGACTCCCACACAATAATAGTAAGAGACATTAACACTCCCCTGTCAGTATTAGACAGATAAAGGAGACAGAAAATTACCAAGGATATCCAGGACTTGAACTCAGATCTGGGCCAAGCAGAACTAATAGACATCTACAGGACTCTCCACCCCAAATCCACAGAATGTACATTCTTCTCAGCACAACCAATTGCACTTACTCTAAAACTGACCACATAAGTGGAAGTAAATCACTCCTCAGCAAATGTAAAAGAATGGAAATCATAACAACCAGTCTCTCATACTAGAGTGCAATCAAATTAGAACTCAGGATTAAGAAACTTACTCAAAACCACAAAACTACATGGAAAATGAACAACCTACTCCTGAATGATGACTAAATAAACAATGAAATGAAGGCAGAAATAAAGATTATTTTCTTCAAAACCAATGAGAACAAAGATACAACGATACTAGAATCTCTGGGACACATTTGAAGCAGTGTCTAGAGGGAAATTTATAGCACTAAATGCCCACATGAGAAGTGAGGAAATATCTAAAATTGAAAGAGCTAGAGGAGCTTATCAGTCATCAAAATTGAAAGAGCTAGAGGAGCAAGATCAAAACCTCAAAAGCTAGCAGAAGACAAGAAATAACTAAGATTAGAGCAGACCTGAAGGAGATAGAGACATAAAAAACCCTTCAGAAATATTTTTTTTAAACCCACTTCATTATTGAATTTCTAATTATATTAGGATCTATTGTCAAATGTGGTCCTGTCTTCATTGCAATCATAAATAAATGGAATTGTTGGACTTTTCTACAACAACAACAAATAATAATAAATAAATAAATAAAATCAAAGCAATAAATTCAGAAGCTGGTCTTTTGAAAAGAGCAACAAAATAGACCACTAGTCAGACTAATAAAAAAGAAAAGAGAGAAGAATCAAATAGATGCAATAAAAAAATGATAAAGGGGATAGTATCACCAATTCCACAGAAATACAAACTACCGTCAGAGATTATTACAAATAACTCTATGCACATAAACCAGTAAATCTAGAAGAAATGAATAAATTCCTGGACACTGACATCCTCCCAACTAAACCAGGAAGTATTTTGAATCCCTGAATAGACCAATAACAAGGGCTGAAGTTGAGGCAGCAATTAATAGACTACCAACTAACAAAAGACCAGGTCCACATCAGTTTACAGCCTAATTCTACCAGACATACAAAGAGGAGCTGGTACCAACCTTCTGAAACTAGTCTAAACAATACAAAAAGAGGGAATCCTCTATATTATGAGACCAACATCATCCTAATATCAAAACCTGGCAGAGACAAAACTAAAAATGAAAACTTCAGCCCACTATTTTTGATGAACATTGATGCAAAAATCTTCAGTAAAATACTGGCAAACCAAATGCAACAGCACATCAAAAAGCTTATCCATCACAATCAAGTAGGCTTCATCCAAGGGATGCAAGTCTGGATAATCCATCACATAAACAGAACCAAAGTCAAAAACCACATGATCATCTCAATAGATGCAGAGAAGGCCTTCAACATAATTCAACAGCCCATTATGCTAAAAACTCCCAGTAAAGTAAATATTAATGGAACGTATCTCAAAATAATAAAAACTATGACAAACCCACAGCCAATATCATAATGAATGGGCAAAATTTAGAAGCATTCCCTTTGAAAACTGGCATCAGACAAGTGTGCACTCTCTGACCATTCCTATTCAACATAGTATTGGAGGTTCTAGCCAGAGCAATAAGGCAAGAAAAGAAATAAAGGATATTAAATTAGGAAAAGAGGAAGTCAAATTTTCTCTATTAGCAGACGACATGATTGTATATTTAGAAAACCCTATCGTCTCAGCCCGAAATCTCCTTAAGATGATAAGCAACTTCAGCAAAGTCTCAGGATACAAAATCAATGTACAAAAATTACAAGTATTCCTATACACAAAAAGCAGACTAACAGACAGCCAAGTCATGAGCGAACTTCCATTCACAGTTGCTACAAAGAGAATAAAATATCTAGAAATACAACTAACAAAGGATGTAAAAGACCTCTTCAAGGAGAACTACAAACCACTGCTTAAGGAAACAAGAGAGGACACAAACAGATGGAAAAATATTCCATGCTCATGGTTAGGAAGAATCAATATCATGAAAATGGCCATACTACCCAAAGTAATTTATAGATTCAATGATATTCCCATCAAGCTACCACTGTTCTTCTTCACAGAACTTGAAAAAAAGCACCTTAAACTTTATATGGAACCAAAAAAAGCCCAGAGACAAGACAATCCTAAGCAAAAAGAACAAAGCTGGAGGCATCACACTATCTGACTTCATACTATACTACAAGGCTACAGTAATCAAAACAGCACGGTACTGGCACCAAAACAGAGATATAGACCAATGGAACAGAACAGAGGCCTTGGAAGTAATGCCACACATCTAGAACCATCTGATCTTTGACAAACCTGATAAAAACAAGAAATGTTGAAAAGATTCCCTGTATAATGATGGTGTTGAGAAAACTGGCTAGCCATGTGCAGAAAGCTGAAACTGTACCTCTTCCTTACACCTTACACAAAAATTAACTCCAGATGGATTAAATATTGAAACATAAGACCTAATACCATGAAAACCCTAGACAAAAACCTAGCAATCCTTTTAGGACATAGGCATAGGCAAGGACTTCATGACTAAAATACCAAAAGCATTGGCAACAAAAGCCATAATAGATATATGAGATCTAATTAAACATAGGAGTTTACACACAGCAAAAGAAACAATCATTAGAGTGAACCTGCAACCAACAGAATGGGAGAATATTTTGAAAGCTACCCATCTGACAAAGGGCTAATGTCCAGAGTCTACAAAGAACTAAAGCAGATTTATAAGAAAAACAAACCAACCCCATCAAAAAGTGGGTGAAGGATGTGAACAGACACTTTTCAAAAGAAGATTTTTATGCAGCCAACAAACATATGAAAAAACGAACATCATCACTAGTCATTAGAAAAATGCAAATCAAAACCACACTTAGGTGCCATCTCATGCCAGTTAGAATGGTGATCATTAAAAAATCAGGAGACAACATGCTAGAGAGGATGTGGAAAAATAGAAACACTTTTACACTGTTGGTGGGAGTGTAAATTAGTTCAACCATTGTGGAAGACAATGTGGGGATTCCTGAAGGATCTTTAAATAGAAACACCATTTGACCCAGCTATCCCATTACTGGGTATATACCCAAAGGATTATAAGTCATTCTATTATAAAGACACATGGACACGTATGTTCACTGCTGCAGTGTTTACAATAGAAAAGACCTGAAACCAACCCAAATGCCCATCAATGATAGACTGGACATAGAAAATGTGGCACATATACACCATGGAATACTATGCAGCCATGAAAAAGTATGAGTTCATGTCCTTTTCAGGGAAACGGATAAATCTGGAAACCATCATTCTCAGCAAACTGACAGAAGAACAGAAAACCAAACACCACATGCTCTCACTCATAGGTTGGTGTTAAACAATGAGAACACAGGGAGATGAACATCACACACTGGGGGTGGGGAGGTTGGGGTGGGATAACATTGGGAGAAATGTCTGATGTAGGGGATGAGGGGTTGGAGGCAATAAACCACCATGGCATGTGTGTACCTATGCAACAATCCTGCAATTTCTGCACATGTACCCCAGAACTTAAAGTATAATAATAATAATAATAATAATAATAATAATAATAAATACACTGAAGAATTGTTAAAAAAAAATTCTTGAATCTTTGCTGCCACCCCTCCCTCATGCCCCAGCAGTGGTGTCTTTGTTCAGACAGCCTCTCTGGGCACTATACAAGAGTGAACAAAGCAACTGTGAGACATTGAACTTCACTGTTGTCCTATTAAAGCAGAAAGGAAAACTGAAGCAAACTCAGCTGAAGCCCAGCATGGGAGGGAGCATTTAAACCAGTCCTAGCCTCAGGGGAATCTCTAATCCCTGTGGTCCAAGCTGAGTTCTCCCAAACCTCCCCACTGAGGGCCAGAGCACTCTGGGCCTCTATGGAAACTTGAACGACAGTATAAGCCACAAACACTGCAACTCTTAGGCAAGTCCTAGTGCTGAACGAGAGCCAGAGAGAGTGGAATGGGGAGGCATGCAACCTACCAGGACACCAGTTGGGGAGGCTAATTAGAGTGCAAGCATCATCCTGTCACTAAACCCAGGCTTTACATAGTGTGGCTCCAAAGGAGACCACTTCTCACATGAAGAGAAGAGAGTGAGGAATGGGGAGAACTGTCTTCTATCTTGTATACCAACTCAGCCACAGCAGGTTAGAACATATGTCAGAGTTGTGAGGTCTCCTTTCTGAGCCTTGCTACTGGACCTTTCTAGACACACCCTGGGACAGAAGGGAACCTGCTGCTTTGAAGGGAAGGACCCAGGTCTATAATATTCATCACCTGCTAACTGAAGAGTCCTTGGGTCTTGAGTAACCAGCAGTGATATCCAAGTACTATGTTGAGGGTGAGCCTCTGAGACTTGCTAGCTTCAGGGAAGACTCAACACATTCCCAGATGTGGTAGCTATGGGGCAACCAGAGTCCTTCTCATTGAGAAAAGCAGTGGGAAAAGTAAAGAAGACTTTGTCTTGCACCTTAGGTACCAGCATGGCCACAGAGGGGTAGAGCATCCCTAATTCCAAGACTTGACACTCTGATGACATTTCTGGACCTGCATTCCTTCTTTAATGGAGTGGGAACCCCACTGCCCTGAAAGATGTGTCTCAGGCCAGGCAGTATTCACCACAAGTTGACTAAAGAGGCCTAGGGCCTTAAGAGAACATCAGTGGTAGTCTGGTAGTACTCCCCATGGCCTATGGTGGTGGTGACTATGAGGTGAGGCTTCTCTGCCTTTGAAAAGGAGAGGGAAGAGAGGGAAAGACTGTATTTTGGAGTTTGAGTGCCAGCTTAGGCACAGTACAATACAATACCAGATAGACTGCTAAGGTTTTTGACTCCAGTCCCTAACTCACAGACAGAACCTCTGGACCTACTTGGGTCCTGAGGTACCTTGCCATCCTAAAGGGAAGAACACAGGTTTGTCTGGCTTTGCCACCTGATGATTGTAGAGCCCCAGGGCTCTGAGTGAACATAGGCAGTAGCCAGGGAGTGGTTACAGCAGGCCTTGGGTGAGACTCAGTGCTCTTCTGTATTCAGGTCTGATTCAGTGCAGTCATAGTGGTGGTGAACACAAGGGTGCTTGTGGCATTTTACCTAGAGCTTTAAGTGGCTCAGAACAGAGAGAGAAACTTTGTTTAGGATAGAATAAGGGAAGAGAACAAGAGTCTGCCTGGTAACATGAAGAATTCTCCCAGATCTTGTCTGAAACCATCAAGGCAGTACTTCTACAAGTCTGTGTAACCACAGCAGTACTAGGCATGGAGTGCACCCTAATGCAGATATAACTTTAATTACAATACTCAAGTCCTTTTGAATATCTGCAAAGCCTTTCCAAGAAGCAGGGGTTATAAACAAGCTTAGACAGTGAAGACTAAAAGAAATACTTAATCCCTAATGACCAGACACCAAAAAACATCTGTTAGCATCAACACCATGATGGAAAACATAATCTCACCAAATGAACTAAATAAAGCACTAGAGGCCAATCCTGGAGATAGGCGATCTTTCATACAGAGAATTCAAAACACTTGTTTTTAGGAAACTCAAAGAAATTCAGAATAACACAAAAAAGGAATTCAGAATGCTATCGAATAAATTTAGTAAAGAGAGTGAAATAACTAAAAATTGAGCAGAAATTCTAGAGCAGAAAAATGTCATTGACATACTGCAAAAGTCATCAGAGTCTTTTAATAAAATGATAAAGCAGAAGAAAAAAATAGTGAGCTTGAAGTCAGGCTATTTAAAAATACACAAAGGAGGGAACTAAAAAAGAATAAAAAATGAAGCACTATCCATGAGAATATTTGGGCACAGGGAAGGGAACAACATTCACTGGGCTAGGTGGAGGGGGGAAGGGGAGAAAAAGGGAGGAACAGCGGGGCTGAGAGGATGTGGAGGGATAACACTTAACACCAGGAAAAATGCCTGATGTAGGCAATGGGGTTGGGGAGCATGGAGACAGCAAACCACCATGCCATGTATGTATGCTTCCTACAATCCTGCAGGATGCAGGATGTGCACATGTACCCCAGAACCCAAAGTACAATTTAAAAAAAAAGAATAAGCACTCCTACAGTATCTAGAAAGCAGCCTTAAAAGGGCAAATATAAGAGTTACTGGCCTTAAAGAGAAAGAAGTGGTAGAGATAGGGGTAGATGGTTTACTCAAATCAGTAATATTAGGGAACTTTTCAATCCTAGAGAAAGATATAAATATCCAAATACAAGAAGGTTGTTTAATACTAAGCAGATTTAACTAAAAGAAGACTACTTCAAGGCAGTTAATACTCAAATTCCCAAAGATCAAGGATAAAGAAACCTTCCTGAAGGCAACAAGAGGAAAGGAACAAATTAGATACAATGAAACTTCAATATGTCTGGCAGCAGGCTTTTCAGTGGAAACCTTAAAACAAGGAGAGAGTAAATAATAAAGAGTGGCATTGCATTGTTTATAACACGAAGGATAAATGTTTGAAGGGATGGATACACCATTCTCTATGATGTGATTATTTCACATTGCATGCCTGTATTAAACATTTCATGTACCCCATAATTATATATACCTCCTAGGTATGCATAAAAAATTAAAACTTAAAAAATAAATAAGAATCAAAAAAAGAAAATCCTTCTTTGTTTCCTGTTTTGGTAATTATGGATGGATCTGCTATAAAAAATTATGTACATGTTTGTTCGGGAACATAAACCTACCTTTCATATCTCTTCATGTATACCAAGGAGAAGGATTGCTAGATCATATAGCAAGCATATGTTTAAACTTTAAAAATTTTCTGAATTTTCTCAATATTTTAAAAAATTACCAAATTGTTCTTCACAGTGGCTATGCCATTTTTTATTGCCACAAGCATCAAGAATTCCAGTTGTTTCCTAGTCAGTATTATATATTGTCAGTTTTCTTTCCTCACTTATAGTCTGTGTGTAGTGGTATTTCATTGTGATTTTAATTTGTATTATGTAATAAGTAAGTAAATTGAGCATCATTTAACATACTTATATGCCATGTGTATATCTTTTGTTAATATTTTAGCTGTTTTTCCCATTATTTTTTGTTGTATTTTGTCATTTGTTTCACTGCTGAGTTTTGAGAGTATATTTTATATTTTGGACACAAATCTTATTTTCAATTTGTGATTTGCAAATTTGTTTTTCACTTTATGACTTGTGTTTTCATACTCTTAACAGTGGCTTTCACACATCAACATATTATTTGTTTATTTTGATTGTTATTGCTGGTATTTTTGTATGTGACCAGAAATCACATACATTTCAAAACTGAAATGTGAATATGTCATTTATAATTAATGAAATGCAGAACATCCTAATCATTCAGGAATCATATTTGTAATCAACTAATTAAGGTATTTGCATTTGTCAATTATATTTTCATGTTAATTTATTTTATTAACATAGGAAAGAATGTTCCTACATATGACTTTAGTTACATGACTAGGCAATTCATTTTATAGCCATAAGACATAATTTTATTCTGTTAAATGTGGATAATAATATCTTAAATTTGTTTGTGATTCTTATAGACAATAGAGAAAGTGAAAGCAATGTGTAATTATAAATCACTACATAAATGAAAGGTATTATTGTAATTGCCATGATTATATTGTTATGTGAAAAATTAACAGCTAGAAAAAATGGTAACATTTTAGTGGACCATATTTGGCTTTGATTAAGGGCAAATAAAACCAAACATTTATACTCCTAAAATAGTTTTTCTTTTGTCTGTATAAACAATATTTATTTTACATTTCTTCTCATAGCCATTTTATTGCTTTAGAATTTCTGAATATGCTTTTTAAGCTATTTTAAATACTTTGCATGGAATAAATACTGAGGTTTGGGGAAGTTTTGGAAAATGAGAAAAGTTTGTTACATAAATTTTGTTATGTATTAAATAGTTTAAAAGGAAGTCATTAAATGCAACAGTTTTTGTATCAGTCATCCATAACTTCATAATACAAAAGAAAATAAGATTTAAAGTCTATTTTTTAAAATCATGTCCTTAAAACTCATCTGGATGCTGCTAAGAAAAAATATATTTTATAAATTTCTAACTGAAAATGTACTTACAAAGACAAGTAATTGCAGCTAACCTCATGACAATCAGGCTTTGTAGTTTGACAAATTGTCCCAAAGGCAGCCAAACAGGGAGGTAAGAGAGCCAGCCTCACTTGCCAATGGATTCTACTGTTTAAAAAAATATATGAAGAGCTTCCAAAAAGCTAAAAGAATGAAATCTATTTATAATAATTATTTTCATATCATCATTTGAGTTTTGATTGCTCACTGGTAAGAATCTTATTTCAGATCATGACTTAAGAAATTTAAGACTCAATGGTAGACCAAGACAAATAAGAAACCCCACAGAGAATCTTAGGTTAATGAAACAAACATGTACTTTTCAAAAGCATTGCAGTAGCAAAGAATAAGAATCATCATATCTAAAATTATAGCAAGACAATTGCATATACACCAAGTATTTGAAATTTATTAAATGAAAATGTACTTTTCTTAACATGAAAAGTAAATTTTTAAATTAGACCTCTTTTGGAGGTCTAATTTAAAAAACATTTACAAAATAGGAAAATGTATGTACAATAACAGCAGCAAGTAAATTTAGTTATTGTATTTTACAAAATGTCAACTGGAAGAAATCGTGGAAGTGGTGAGAGGGTAGGTGATGACGTTTTGAGTTTAACTAACAAGATCCATATTTATGTCTGAGTTATGTATTATCTGTTTTGTTTGTCTTTTGCATGAACAAATAAAATTAAAATCTTTTGGACAACTCTCATAACCACTTCAAAATCTTATTGACCCCATCTCACACTCTAGGAACTGTTACAGCAAAGAATTATTTACAGAATCTCACTAGCTTCATGCAGGTGTAATTGAATAGCACATTTTCTCATGCTCAGCCACATACTCCCTACTGTCTGCCTTGGAGCTTCCCTGAAATTGTGGCATAGATAAATTTGAAAATATATCCAAGGCTCACATGTATAAATTATGAATATGGTATAGTCAAAGCCCATGATGGCACATTTGAACAATGAGGTATGAGAACAGATACACAAATATGTCTTCAATTTGTTCCCTCAGACGGACAGTTCTGGGATGTATTACATAAGTCCTCTTACAAAATGTTCAGGAACTAAAGCACTAGTTCCTTGAAAGCATTGGTCAAATCAATATAGCATTCTTGGGTTTGCTTTACCACTTTTCCTATTATTCTTCCCATAGTCTGCACTTCAGCTCTTTGAAATACTATATTTTCAAGTTATGTTCTGAAAAAAATTTAGGCTAAGACAGGTGCTCTTTCATTTTCGAGTGTGCCTTGTGGAAAGAATTTAGTCTTATAAATCTTTCCATAGGTGTTGGCCAAAAATATCTGATCATGGTGTTCATTAGCAAGGACAAGAGAAAATCAAATTCCTAACTAAAACACAATGATTTTCTTTCTTTTATGTATAAATATTGTAATACCTTAAAATTACATCCCTAAATATAATTTTAGAAGTTGTTAACATACTATATTCATTGCTTATTTTGAATTCTTAACTTTTTCTGAAGGAAGCGATTCACTGTTAGAAATGTAATGTACAACAGTATGAATTATTTTATTTTGAATAAGATTATACCATATCCTCTTCGAATGAGATTTATATCAGATTATCTTTAAATGACAATTCTTTGGGTCATTAAATGACTATTTTCAAAATGTCTTTTTGACAGATGTTTTCAAAAACACATCTATTGTATGAACAATGAATGCCTTTTCTACCTTATAATGGCATTATTAATCCACCAAAAAGTTTCACTCTTTTAAGTGAAGATCTTTCAGTTAGAGAGCCATATGTGTATTTTGACATGTGTACATTATTATAAAGTGTCATGTATTTTCCTTTATAAAATACACCCACCTTGAGTAAATAATGCAAAAATTATAAAGAAACAAGGTACTAGGAATGTAAGTTCTACATCTTCATGTTATTGTGGAATTATTTTGGGTTCAGGTAATCAGTTTTCCAGAATTTATGTTACCATGGGGACATCACTACTGGGTTCACATTGATTATAAAGGATTCTCAGCCTATCATAACATTATAGGTAGTAAAATTTTCAGTGTAGCAATTGTTACTATTTAAGTGCCAGCTCAATATATTCAGAGAGAGGAAGGCAGGAGGAAGAACAAAATTTGTTGCTCTTTATCTCTCTGTCTCTCTCTCTCACACACAC
Organism: Plecturocebus donacophilus; assembly: GCA_004027715.1. NCBI lineage: Eukaryota > Metazoa > Chordata > Mammalia > Primates > Pitheciidae > Plecturocebus > Plecturocebus donacophilus. The sequence continues at coordinate 16,857 of PVKP010020079.1, read as the reverse complement.
ACACCTCAGCATATGAAAACCAAAGACATGGAAAACCTTAGTGGAGAAAATATATTCGCCAATACAGCATTTTCTCTGCATAAATAATATTTCAATGCTGGTTAAACAAAAGCTTAGGAGAAAAGGAAAATGATATAACCACATGTGCATATTGCTTGGAAAGAAATACACACAGTAACAGATTCTGTCAAATCAATTTATATTTCAAATCAAAATATAAGAAAAACCTCACTATGAATCTTAATCAGCACACAGAACTATTGCAAAACATTCAGTATATCATGGTAGTCATGAGCTCAGAGGAAAAGACAAATCATTTTTCCATGTGTTTACCTATCAAAGAACTGAAGAAATATTTTTTTCTTAAAAATACAATGTTGCCAAAAACTAGACATTAATAAGCAGATGTGCTTTGCAATAGCATGACTATCCTTTTACTTAAAAAAAAAAAAAGTGTCATCTTGAACTCACAAGGTGTAGTTTGAGCAGATATTGATCACTAATATTGTATATGTATCTGTGGAATTATTTGTAATAAAATTGATTTTTATGTCTTGGGTTATGCCTTTCCCACCAGTTCATGCATATATTGTGGTGTAATCTTCAGTGAAATTGTATTTTTTAATTAAATTTTTTAGTAAAATTTTGTTTTTATAAATTTAAAATATTTAAAAGGAAGAATAAAAGAAGGGAGAAAAAGCTTTAAAATCAGGCTAGAAATAGCCAAGTTAATTATATTTCATTATTCATGTGACATGGTAATGTGTCAAACAGATCAGAAAGCCAACACAAAAAATACCTAGAAGTCTTCTCGATTGCATTCATGTTAAAGAAATAATTTACAAATGTACAATAAGAAAGGGAACATGTCAGGAGGAACAAGGGTGAAGACTGATTCAAGCATTTCTGTTTCAGAACTTTGCAAAAAATTATTATTTCCGTAGGATTTATTTTTAACTTGTCTTCATGAAAATTTTTTAAGGCTGCAAACCACTGCTCAACAAAATAAGAGATGAAAGAAACAGATGGAAAAACATTCCAAGCTCATGGTTAGGAAGAATTAATATCGTGAAAATGGCCATACTACTCAAAGTAATCTGTAGATGCAACGCTATCCCCATCAAGCTACCAATGACTTTCTTCACAGAACTGGAAAAAAACCACTTTAAACTTCAATTGGAATCACAGGGGAGCCCACATAGCCAGGATAATCCTAAGCAAAAAGAACAAAGCTGGAGGCATCACACTGCCAGACTTCAAACTATACTACAAAGCTACAGTAATCAAAACAGCATGGTACTATTATCAAAACAGAGATATAGACCAATGGAACAGAACAGAGGCCCCAAAAGCAACACCACACACCAACAACCATCTGATCTTTGACAAACCTGACAAAAACAAGCAATGGGGAAAGGACTCATGTTTAATAAGTGATGTCAGGAAAACTGGCTAGCAATGTGCAGAAAGCAGAAACTGGATCCCTTCCTGTCACCTTACACTAAAATTAGCACCAGATGGATTAAAAATTTAAACATAAAAGCTAACGCCATAAAAATTCTAGAAGAAAATGTAGGCAAAACCATCCAGGGTATAGGCATAGGAAAGGACTTCATACTAAAACACCAAAAACAATGGCAACAAAAGCCAAGATAGACAAATAGGATCTAATTAGAATTCAGAGCTTCTGTACAGCAAAAGAAATCATCATTAGAGAGAACTGGCAACCAGCAGATGGGAAAAAATTTTTACAATCTACTCATCTGACAAAGGGCTAATATCCAGAATCTACAAAGAACTAAAGCAGATTTACAAGAAAAAAACAAACAAAAAAAATTCAAAAGTGGGCAAAGGACATGAACAGACACCAAAAGAAGACATTTATGAAGCCAACAAACATATGAAAAAATACTCATCATCACTGGTCATTAGAGAAATGCAAATCAATACTACATTGAGATACTATCTCACACCAGTTAGAATGGTGATCATTAAAAAGTCAGGAGACAACAGATGCTGGAGAGGATGTGGAGTAATAGGAACACTTTTACATTGTTGGTGGGAGTGTAAATTAGTTCAATCATTGTGAAAGACAGTGTGGCGATTCCTCTAGGACTTAGAAACAGAAATTCCATTTGACCCAGCAATCCCATTACTGGATATACACCCAAAGGATTATAAATTGTTCTATTATAAAGACACATGCACATGTATGTTAATTGCAGCACTGTTTACAATAGCAAAGACCTGGAACCAACCCGGATGCCCATGGATGATAGCTTGGATAAGGAAAATGTGGCACATATACACCATGGAATACTACACAGCCATAAAAAATGATGAGTTCATGTCCTTTGTGAGGACATGGATGAATCTGGTAGCCATAATTCTCAGCAAACTGACACAAGAACAGAAAATCAAACACAGCATGTTCTCACTCATAGGTGGGTGGTGAACAATGAGAACACATGGATACAGGGAGGGGAGCATCACACACTGGGGTCTGTTGGTGGGGACTAGAGGAGGGATGCAGCGGGCAGGGAGGTTAGGGACAGATAACATGGGGAGAAATGCCAGATACAGGTGACAGAGGTATGGAAACAGCAAACCGCATTGCCATGTATGTACCTATGCAACAATCCTGCATGATCTGCACATGTACCCTAGAACATAAAGTACAATAATATATATATGACACCATACGAAAGACTGGCTAATCTATAAAGCAAAGAGGTTTAATGGACTCACAGGTCATCATGGCTGGGGAGACCTCACAATCATGGCAGAAGGTGAATGAGAAGCAAAGTCATGTCTTCCATGGTGGCAAGCAAGAGAGTATGTGCATGCAAACTGTCCTTTATAAACCCATCAGATCTCGTGAGATTTATTTACTGTTACAAGAACATACTATTACAAGAAACCACCCCCATGATTCAATTAGTTCCACCTGCTCCCTCCCACAATGCATAGGGATTATGGGGAGTATAATTCAAGATGAGATTTCAGTGGGGACACAAAGCCTAACCATGACAATATTATATATATAATATATATATACATACACACACACATACACACACTCACACTCTCACATATATATATATATCCCTTATATACAAATTTATGTCAGTATGATATTGATATGGACATGATGAATATGATATTAAATTAGGAAAGAACACAAATCAATATAAAATATATTAGTAAATTCTACAATTCTAAAATTTAGAACATTTTCACATTAAGGACATCATAAAGAGAGTTCAAACACAAGCCATAAACTGGAAATAAAAACAGATATTTGCCCCACGTATTTGACAAATGGTTCATATGCAAAGATTATGTTACACACACACACACAAATGTATATGTATATACATATTCTTACAGCATTTTGGACAATGACAAATAATCCAAGAGGAAATGGAGAAAGTTGTTCAGAGGTGCTGAGGAGAAAAAAATAAAAATTTCCAAAAAGTATCAGAAAAGTTGTTTTAGTTAATTTAGAATTAGAAGTGAAAACAAAACCAATAAATTTCCATTGTAAACTTAATCAATTAAACACACGCACACACACACACACACACACACACACACACGCACACACACACACTCCTAAATATTTCAATAGTTAGTAAGCAAGTAGGAGAGGGAAACGCTGCTGAAAAATAATACTTGACAATATGTTATTTCTAGATACATGTTTCTTAGGACATATAACCTAGAAGGGAGGATGGTCTTAATTTGTATAACAAGACGTATGTTAATTTTGATGAGAGTTAAACCAGTAGTTACAAAAGTCTGTAAGCCAGAAAAAATATCTATCCAAAAAATAAACATATATCTATACACCATACATATTATGACTATGAAATAGAATGAAATAGAATAAATTAACTTTAGCTGTATCACCATGAATCTTAAAATACTGTAAAGGAAAAAATCAGAGAAAAAAACATAATACTATATTATTCAATATTTATAATTTTAAAATTATGTAAATCTATGTAATCTATACTCTAGCATAACAAGCTCACCATGGCAAAATTGGCTTTTCATTCAAAGATAAAGAATGTAGGGAGACCTGGAACCAACCTAATGCCCATCAATGATAAACTGGACAAAGAAAATGTGGCACATATACACCAGGGAATACTATGCAGCCATAAAAAACGATGAGTTCATGTTCTTTTAGGGACATGGATGAACCTGGAAACCATCATTCTCAGCAAACTGACACAAGAACAGAAAATCAAACACCGTATGTTCTCACTCATAGGCTGGTGTTGAACAATGAGAACACATGGACACAGAGAGGAAGCATCCATACACTGGGGTCCATTGAGGGGGGCTACGGGAGGGACAGTAGGAGGGAGGGTGGGGAGAGGTAACGTCGGTAGAAATGTCAGGTATAGGTGATGGAGGGATGGTGACAGCAAACCACCTTGCCATGAATGTACCTATGCAACAATCTTGCATGATCTGCACATGTACCCCAGAATCCAAAGTACAATTTAAAAAAAAAGAATGCAGGGAAATAATAATCTCCAGCACATGAGTGCTTGTAATGAAATGGTTATGTGCTTTCTGAAAATAGGCAATGGCTCAATAAAATTTGAATTATTGCTCTACTGTATACCTCCACATATATTAGTAAAATTGTATTGTTTTTTCAATATTTAATGAAAATCAAAAAATATATTCTTATAAGAAAATATATTGTAAATATAAAACACAAATGATATAACTACAAAAGGTATTTTCTGTGAGGACAACTGTAGAAATTTCTATTGATGTTAATACTAAAATTTATTGCAAACGTTCTGATAGATCAATATTCTGTTGAAAAAAGTCAAACTCTTCTTAAATCAAGTTTAGCCTAAAGTTGCCTCCTTAGATCTTTTACGATTAGCCTAAATGTTACTCTTTACATCATGAACAATAACTTAAACGGAGTTGTAAACAGACTGTAGCCTACTATTGTGCCAGTCAATGAGTTACGGCCAATCAAAAGGGGCCAACTGTTCAAATTATGTTCCAATAAGACAAATGCCTTATTTGGCATTAAAATAAGGTAGTCAATCTGGCGATTTGTATACCCTACTCTCCTTTTTCTTTTCGTAAATGTTTTTCCACTACGTGGTTACATTGGAGTCTCTGAGCCCGCTCTGCCTTGGGAAGCTGCCCAATTCACAAATCATTCTTTGCTCAACTAAACTTCTATTAACTTAATTCTACTAAATATTTTATTTTATTTTGACTGATGGTGTCAGGTGTGAAATCTGAAGTAGATCTTCTAATGACCCCATGTGCACTGAATGCCCAATCAAGGTACCTGGGATGTCCTTGTGTCCATGGCTCTTTTGAAGCAACTGGGGATCATTGTAAGTTCTCTCTCAGATTCTGAATCTCCACAGATTTGTGTTTTGACCTATCCAAGTTTCTTTGAGCAAATTTCTGAACCAAACTGGGTTCAGAAGTCACAACAGAAACTGAACTGGGTCCAGAATCAGATCTGATAATTAACTGGCTCGTATCCAGTTAAGAGCCCTCTTATGTCTGAGTGGATCAGAAAGTAACCAGTAGCAAATGACAATATTGCAGGGGGTATAAAATTAGGCTTTAGGAAATTTCCAGGTATTTTTGTTTTCAATCCTTTGTTTCATTTTACTTGTGCTTGGGTAGGGAAAAATATCACTGGCTAAGTTGATCAAGGGAACCTGAGAGCATAAGCCAATATTTGAAGTAAAAATGGGATTCTTAATTTGTGAAGAACTGGATTCCTTCCAGCTTATACATGCATAAGTATTAGGCCCCAGAAGCAGCAAAGTTTTACAGAAATGACAAAATCTTACTAAAGATAAGTTATAGTAGAATGTTCAAATAAACAACACTGTACTGAAGAAATGCATTTGAAAATGAGGGCTCTCAAATTTGTCTCATCTAGGGATGCTTATTGACACACAGAAGCTTCTAAAAATATATTAATATTTCTATTTAAAGATGATATGAAGGGAAAACGAAAAGCTTAAATGACCAATTCTTAAGAAAACTTAAATCTTCTAACCTTTTGGTTGAGCTACTATCCTGCCTGAACGGTGGGAAAAAAGCTATCTTTAGATGAAGTGTTTATAAAAGGTAGGGCCTCAGTAAAGCAGGCATGCTTTTTCTTCTTTCTTTCTTTTTTTCTTTTTTTTCAGCTATATCCATGAAGAGGCCAGGCATAGAAAATGCTTTCTTGACCCTATTACCTAGTGGACTCCACCCGGAACTCAGCAATTTTAGCTAAGAAACAGTAGCTAAGCTAAAAAGAACATCCTATTGAATTAAAATACACCTTTCTGGAATTTGTCTATCTTTAAACTCTATTGCAAAAAAAAAAAAAAAATCTATAAAGGAAATCTCTACTTTTAAGGATGTCTACCTATGTGCATTAGAAAGTCATACCATTATTTTAAATTTACTTAGTAAATCATATGTTTGTTTAAGGTGCTTTTCTGGCCAGCTTGTCTTAAGTAAACTTTTATCTGAGCAGGTATTTTTGTCCCTTTGAGCAAATAATAGGACAATATATAGGCCTAAAATCTTAACTCTCTAATTATTAATATAATATTTTTTGTTCCACCTAAGGATCATCTTTTTAGAAATGCAAATTTGTTGCCTAATTAACAATTGATTAGGGCAATTAAAGAGATAATTTGAAAATTGATAGACCATATGGGGAAAAAATCATTTAAAAGGCAGCAAATGAAAATTACTATAAAAGCTATAAAATCTGCTTCTGTGTGGTTATATGTTTATATGTGTATGTGATAATATTTGGTAAATAAAACCAGTTTTTAAATTGTTGGTAAAATAGAAGTGGCTTCAAAATTATCAGTTAAATAAAACTAGATACTTGCTTGACTTGAATGTGAGGTATGTCTTTGGTTTAGAGACTCTAGATTCTGAGGTCTGGATAGTTGGTCATGATGAGGTCTGGAGGCATGTTCTTAGTGCCTAGAACAGAAGCTGCTAGCCAGAAGCAAGCCCAATATGGTCCCTTCTTCGTCTTCTTTCCTGTTTTGCCACCTTGCTCTTGTGGGAGGGCGTGGATCCTCCAGGTACAGTCTTTACAGCTCTATCTTCTGTCTAGATAGATGTTGACAGGCGCTGATCTTCATAGTCCTCCTGGGTGTCACATGGCTTCTTGGGATACAGAATCAGTAGGGGGAGAATTAGAAAGGCTACCTGTGTCATAGTTTCAAAATTCTTTTTGGTAATTTAAAATTTTGGAGTTATATTAAATTAAATAATAGATAATCATATACAGTCTGTAAGTGAAGATACCGAAATATAATTAACATCAGTTTAAGTTTATACACTTTGGCATGTTATTTTTATATAGTATAGAAAAACTAAATATATTAAGATCTGTTAATAAACAACAATTTGAAGAATTATTTTTTGAAAAATCATGAAATGGTTTTTATCTACAAATACTGATATAAAACAGTTTAAAATCACTTCCTATGGTTTTCACTGAAAATTAGGGCTAAGATTTGAAAACTACTAAATATGAGAGTAACAATACTGTATAGAGAGTATATAAACTAAAACAAAATATGCATTTGATAAGGAAAATTATAAGAGCATAACAATGTGTGTTAAAAATTGTGACGTGGTTTAAAGTTACTGAAAGGTTTCAAATTAAAGGAGTAAAAATATAGGCAAAATAAGATAAATATAGAAAATCAAAGGAAACGTACGAAGAAAGGTTTATGGAAATCTTGTGTGGTTAAAAGATAATAGATATGATAAATTTTTTTGAGACTTTATTTAAATTAATTTTAATATTGATAATAAACTCATACAAAAGTAAAATTCAATCTTCTCTTTTGAATAAAAATTTTGTATGGCTTTAATAAGACTATTGTTGTAAAATATTTTTGTTTACCTTTTGAGTAAACGCCAAGAAAAAGAAACAAGAGTTAAGAAGAATAAATTGTTTCTAACATCTTAGACCTTTTAATTGTTTGGAAAATTGAGTCTCTTTTATGAATAAGTACAGGTTTTTGTTTTTAAAATTTTTAAATTTATCACTTTGCTTAAATGAATTATTATTGTTTTATGGTGACCTATGATCCTGTTTTGGTCAAATGTTTTAAACCTTTGACATATTTCACAGGCTTCTCAATAACTTAGAGATGTTATGGAGGGCCCGGGGAACATCCAAAGGAGAGGCAACCAGCATCATTTGACATATTAAATTATATGGGAAACAATGTCAAAGAAAATATGATATTCAGTATTCTTCATTTTAATGTCTATTATTAGTACATGTTGCAAAATTGTATAAGATTACTAAAAGCCTAATATGTCTGAGTATATGCTATTAATCATAATTATGGATATGATGTTAAGTTATTGTAGACTATAGATATAAACAAAATTTCTCATCAATGTGTCTTTAACTGTGACACAAGCATGTAAAACCCCAGAAAGTAGTGTCTTTAAGGAGGTTCATGAAAGAATTGATAGAACTCTGAGAAGCACTCTTGAATACAGGTTTCTGTTAACTTTAGAATCATACCATTTGGAATGGTTAAGAATTCCTGGAACTTTAATGAAGAGACTGATAGGTTTATAAAACTGCTAACCCAAGCAGAACAAAAATTAATTGAATACCAAGAACATACTTTATCAGATCTTCATACTGAATCAAGATATACTGAAATTGTTTAAATGTACAATTTGAATGAACTACATGATCTAACTCAAATTAATTAATATAACCTATTAGTTTTCAGTGTTATGCACCTAATTTGGAGAAACAATTGCTATTCAAGAGGGCATAAGTCCAGTGTTAAGCATGGACTTATGGAGAACCAGGAAAGCCACTCTCTCCTACCTGAATCTTTAAAGCTTTTGTTGTTAAAAATTCTACGTTACATGACATCATAGAGAAGACACGATTATCCAAATTATATATATAGGTGTACTGACTTCTAAATTGCTAAAATACTTTATGATCGATGTTTGGTTTGTCAAATTCATATTTTGGGAAAATAGTCAAAACTTCAGATACATTCCACTACCCAATAAGCCATTTAAACATTTTTAGAGGAATTTTATTTAATTGCCATTTTCAGTGCATATTTTCTGGTGTATAAAAGCTTTCCCATGCAAGCGGGCTGGCATGATAACCATAGTTCATTATACCACAGTGTATTTTCACCAGGTAAAGAGAGCTTTTCATGGTTCACTAACTGAGGACCATTAACCCCTTCACAATCTAGACCCTGGAGACTGGATCTTTTGTGAACATTAGAGAAGACTGGTCTTTTCATTCACAGTACAGCAAAACTTTGAGACTTTGAACCTTGGATTCATAATCTCACAACTCAAAAGATTCCCTCTGCACTCTTAGAACTGTACAGCCGTTGGAAATCTTAAGGTAAAGCTCACCAGGGAAGTTTCTCTTCAAAAGAAGATGGCATCCTTGATGTGGACAGCTTTACCTTAAGATTATGAATCAAGACTTCTCTGCTATCATGAGACTTATCTTTCTTTCTTTTTTTTCTTTCCTTATGTCTTTATGAACAAAAGAAGTGAAAAGAGGGTCTGTTGCTTATGAAAAAAATTGCAGCCAGCCGTTTACATGAATAAACTTATTCCTTGATAGATGGAAGATGAAGGCTCAATGCAGGTGAGGAATTTTAATGACACATACATCGACTCATAATCAATCTGTCAGAAATAGAACATTGGTCCACTTCTCTTAATCTACATCATGGGTTAAAGAGAGCATTGCCAGTAGGCTTCCACTCTTCCAGAAGGGCATTTTTGTTGGGTCCTTTTTTCACATGGTTTGGAGTAAATAAGGTGATGATTAGAAATGTATCCCTCATAATAGGCTCTATAGCAGATTCTACTGTAAGGGCTATGGTTACACAACAGACTTTGAATTATTTTCTGAAAGTTATGCTAAATAACATAAATGCTCTAGATTGCTGAATGGCTAAAAAGAGAAGTATCTGTGTGGCTGCTGGCACTTCTTGTTGCCCATGGAGTAACACATCGCCTTGATTATTATAGAGATTCAATTGTGGGGAATTAAGCAAGAGACTGCTTAGGTACAATGAGTAGACTCTTAATCTAGCTCATTCTTTGATTTATTTGATATTAATTGGTTTGGTTTATGGGGAGCCTGGCTAAGGAGAAGACTCCAAGCTCTTGGTGTTATCCTGATACTCATAATAGTAGTCTCCCTGCTGTTCTGTATTCTTTCACAAGTTCTTAGTGTTTGCATGTAGCCATTTAAAGAAAGTCAAATGTTTTCTCGTCAACTGGAATGACATGAGCTAAAAGAAATGTGTGACCATAAGGGCACTGTAACCTATGAGTGACATGCTGAAACTGGAAAACCAAAACGATGGTAACTGAGAATGGCACTAAGGACCTAAGTTTTGTTCACACTCTTGCCTAAGTGAGAACCTGACCAAAAGAGGGGCATTTTTGAACAAATTATAGGAGGCCATTGTTTTGGACTGAGCTTATGCAGTAGACCCCAATTGACCAAACAAAACCTAAATGGAGTCTTAGTTATCAAACTAAGATTTTAAGGAAACACATAGATCCTAGAACAACCAGGTTTTGTTTTTTCCTCCTGTAAACAGGACACTGTTCTGCTATTTTCCAGTGGGTTTTAAGACCAAATAAGTTAATTTGCACTGGTGATGGAGAAATCAATAAATTAAAGTTTTGGTCATCCTCAAATGGATAGTCATTCCATCTACTTTGGAATTGTTTAATCAAGTTTAGCCTAAAGATGCCTCTTTATATGGATTAACTTCACCCTAAAGGTTTCTCTGTACATCATGAACTATAAACTCAATGGAGTTATAAATAAACTATGTATCCTACTCTCATGTAAATCACTAGGTTTTGGCCAATCGAAGGTGGTCAACTGTTCAAACTGTGTTCAAATAAGGCTAACACCTACCTGTAGCCAACCCAGCTGTTTCAGTGCCTCATTTCTGTTTTCTGTATATCCTTTTTCTTTTTCTGTTCATAAATCTTCTTCCACCACATGACTGTGCTGGATTTTCTGAGTCTACTCTGGTTAAGGAGGCTGCCTGACTCACAAATTATTCTTTGCTTTATTAATCTTCTTTAAATTTAATTCATCTAAAGTTTTTATTCTTTTCCGTCTGAAATGTTTGAAGAAATTTATTCTGAGTCAATGGCATGTGGTGCACTCTCAGGAGATCCTATGAACATGTGTCCAAGGTGGTTGGGCTAGGGCTTGGTTTTATACCTATAGGGAGATGTAAGACAGCAGTCAATACATGTAAGATGTATAGAACTGACTCAATATACACATCCACATTGATTATATAGAATTAGAACATAGCTTTAATATAAAATATTAGTTTTCATTAGCAGGATGATATGGTTTGGCTGTGTCCCCACCCAAATCTCATCTTGATTTGTGTTCCCATAATCTCCATGTGTTGTGGGAGGGACCCAGTAAGAGGTAATTGAATTATGAGGTTGATGTTTTTATAACCAGCTTTTTTCCCTTTGCTCTGCTCCCATTCTCTCTCCTGTTGCCCTGTAAAGAGTTGCCTTCCACCATGATTTTAAGTTTCCTGGAGGCTCCCCAGCCATGCTGAACTGTGATTCAGTTAAATCTTTTTCCTTTATGAATTATGCAGTCTTGGGTATTTCTTCATAGCAGTACGAGAACAGACTAATATACATACTATGTAATTAAATGAAGATAAAGGAGAGTTAACTAAAATTGTTTTCTACAGTTTAAAGTTTTATAATAGAAAATAGACTTTGAAATTTATAAATAAGTTGCAGTAAATGCTAATGTTATAAATCTTAAAAGCTTCCATAATGAAATGCGAATTACTGCAGTTTTTTTTTTTATTTTGATGACTATGGAATTAGAACCATATAGGCATTTCACCTATATTCCTAATGCTTGAGGTTCAATTGAACTTAAAATATATGATTCCAAATACAATTTTTATTAACTTTTAGGCCCATGTGTATTTCATTAGAAAGTTAAACTTATTAGCCTTTTAGATTCACTTAGGGTTGGCCAATTTGAAAGTTGTTTAATGAAAGTTTTTAACTTTGAGGAGATTTGTGAGCTTTTTGAAATCACTATTCATAAATCATATCTTTCTCCTGTAAACAAACTCAATATGTGAATATGTGCATAAGTAAAAGTAAAATAAAATTCAATGTGAATCTGAATATACTTTTGCCAATTATTAAAAATTATGTTTTTACTCAGGAATAAGTGTATTTACTCTCCAGTATTTCCCATAAAACAAAATAATTTGAAATATTTATGATGTGTTTCATTTATAGACACATCATAAAATTCATTTAGACCCTAAGAACAAAATTGAGAAACAAATTCAAGCTGTATTACACAACATAGAAGCATGTGCACATAGAACCAAGGTGAGCCAAGATTTAAGAAAAAAAAATCTTTATATTATGTAAGAGTAACAGTGTTTTTTTTTTTTTGGAATTTTATGGCAGTGAAACTCATTCAGTTGACCTTGCAATAGAAATAAATAATTAAATAAACAAAATTCAAATTCATTTTCAGAAAAATATTTTAATGAAATTATTTATCTTTTGTTTTTTTGACATCACTTGTCCTTGTGTCTATATTCAGACCACAATTTTACATACTTGCATAAAAATTCAGTATTCTTTATTAAGGTATTTTTTCTGATATATAGACACTTCCATCTACAGTTCATTAAAATAAATTTTTCTATAAATTAATAATTGTATACAGTAATATTAATTGTTATATATGTAGAGATTAGTTGCATAATTCTTTAACTTTGCAGTAAAAGTTTTGTTGGAATAATACACATAGTAAGAAGATATGAACATAAAAACGTGGTTTCTCTTTCTCTAATTCATTTTGTCTTTCATCACTTTCATCTCTACATCTGAAACTGCCTTTGCAAAAATTATAACTGAGGAAATTATGGCAGTGAAAGAGATCAGACCTAACTGACTCCATCTTGCTTCTAACCTGTAAGCTGTCCTTGCTCATTCCTGCGTGTAGCCTGAACTAACCTTGGGAAAGGCCTTAGTTTATGGTTTGACTCTGAAACAAAATTGATAATAACTCTTTCCTAAAAAGAACCCCTTCTTGCCTAGGAAAAGCCTGCCTTTGTAGGACTAACAAATTAGCTACAAGATTAGAAATTACTTTTTAGGGGTCATGCAGCCTCCAGTTGCAAGAGTCTGAACCTCTACAGATTGCTCCTAGGAATAACGTCACTATTGCAAAACCTAAGATCAGTGCTTGAGATATTTTGTAAATCCTGCACCCAGTGGATCAGCTAACACCACTCAGACTCATAATTTGGCTCAATCAGTTCTGCAATTGCATTGCAGAACAGAAGACAGCAAGAAAACGTCATACTGACCCCCTTGCACATATTTTCATCCAAATGTACACAAGTGCACACACTTAAACACACAGAAAATACTCCAGAAGGATAGAACATATACTTTAGATTGCACATTTAAGGAATAAAGTATACTTTAATTCCATGTTATTTTTTAATATTTACAATATGTATGTATGCATTTGTTCCTTGCTTTATTTGTTTATAGGAATCACTTAGATCAAGGGAACCCAATCCCCAGACCACAGACTAGTACTGCTCCATGGCCTGTTAGAAACTGGACCCACAGCAGGAGGTAAGTAACAAGTGAGCCAGCATTTTCGCTTGAGTTCTGCCTCCTGTCAGTTCAGCTGTGGCATGAGATTCCCATAGGAGAGTGAACCCTATTGTGAACTGTGCATGCAAGGGCTCTAGGCTGTGCATTCCTTATGAAAATCTAATGCCTGATGATCTGAAGTGGAACAGTTTCATCCCAAGACCATACCACCTAAAACCATTCAAGGAAAAACTGTCTTCCACTAAATTGGTTAGTGGTTAAGGACTGAAAATAATTAAGTTATATTTTTATTCGTAGGTGGGGCATGCTATGGTGTTATCCACCTTAATGACTCCTATGGCCACATTAGGAAACTTACTAATTATTTATTTCCCTTATGGGTTAAAACAAAATCGTTACTGCAAAACAAACATTGAAAGAATGGTAATAAAACCAGCTTTTAAATTTTTCCACTGAAGCTTCTAGTTTTTATTCATTTGCATAATTTGTATCATATATTGTAGAAGTGTTACAATATATGATACAAATACATGAAACTTCCTGTTATCAGGAGGTTTCTGGTAGGCCAAGTTAACTGGCTTCTCCAAAGGCCACTTTTATTCAGTCTGATTTGCATCTAATTTGTCTTAGACACTCTCTGATACTCAATATATTCTCCAACACTTACAAGTCTGATAGTAGAAGCAGGCCAGTTGTATGGGTCAGATACAGTCAGGAGGTCAAAATTATTGCTTAATCTGGAGGGTCTCTATATGAAGGACATTCTCTGAGTTTGGGGGATTCTATCTTTTTTTCTTATACAGATGTTCCAGACTTAAGGTTATTTGATTTAGGATTCTGAATCTACAATAGTGCACGAAAGCCATATACATTCAGTAGAAAACATACTTCAAGTACCCATAGATTCCATTTTTCACATTCAACATAGTATTCAATATATTACATGAGATATTCAACACTTTATTAAAAGGAGGCTGTATGCAAGATGATTTTGCCCAACTGTAGGCTATTGTAAGTGTTCCAAGAAGGTTTAAAACAGGCTAGGCTAATGATGTTTAGTAGGTTAGGTGTACAAAATGAATTTTCTTCTTATAATGTTTTTCAATTTATCGTGGATTTATCAGGATATAAGCTCATTGTAATTCAAGGAACATCTGTACTTTTATTCAGTCAGGGTTAGTTACTAGATGTTCCTTTTATAAAGGGAGTTTAAGTTATTCTTGTAAGGGTAATCTTTGTTTTAAGGTTTGCTTAAGTTGCATCAGTGCTGAGGTGGTCTTGTGTCCTGGAAATCCGCAGACCAGGGATGGAAAGCCCAGACCATGTTGTACTACACTGATAGCAAACACATAGTATTGGGCCTGCAATATGCTTGAGTGGGTGGTATGGCTATCATTAGTCTTATAGCCATGATATGTTTCTTACATTATACTATACTACATTTTTATTTAATAATATAAAACAAAACATTCTCTCATTCACGTATAGCTTTTTTCTTCATATATCTCCTGTTCTGTTTTACCCAATATTTTAATTAATATAACTAATATGAAAATCTTACTGCCTTCATGACCTAATCTTTTCCAATGTTCTTACCAAAATATGTACATACATACATACATACTTAAAATATTCTTAAACACATATAATTTTTCAAATCTAATTTTATGGAATTGTATACTATTCCTGATATATCTCTGCACCTACATTTTCATTTA
Source organism: Plecturocebus donacophilus (assembly GCA_004027715.1). Taxonomy (NCBI): domain Eukaryota; kingdom Metazoa; phylum Chordata; class Mammalia; order Primates; family Pitheciidae; genus Plecturocebus; species Plecturocebus donacophilus. Next base: position 1,423 of record PVKP010020079.1, on the reverse strand, counting down.
TGAAGACATCACGAGTATTACACAGTGACATGGGTCTTTTTAATGGCTCCATAACACTCTATGGTGTGATTATAATACAGTATATTCATATTTCCTTTCTTGATGAACATTCTAGCTCTTTTCAGAATTTCCTCCTTGTCAATTATGTTGCTCTAATTCTTCTTGTTTATTTATTTTTATGTGTAGATGTATTTTACCTTTGCTAAAGATAGAAAGCCAGAAAGGATATTACTAAATGAGAAGGGAATATGAATATTACAATGAATTTGTCCAGAATATTTTAGAGTCACATTACTACAACCAATGTGTGAGAGTACTCTTTATTTCACTGGGTTATCATAATTCTAATTTCTCACAAATAATTTTTTTAAAGGTTCAGATTGTTTATTTGATTGTTCTTTATAAATTTAAGTACTGAGTTAACAATGCCTGTAAGGTTTTAATTTTTATTATTTGGATTGCTTAATTAAATCATTTGTCTTTTTTCTATTGAAGTTGTATCCTTTAATTATAAATGGATAGGAGTACTTATGAACTATGTATAATGTTTCATCTGTCACATATGTTGCAGATACTACCAGTTTATTGCATCCCTTCGACTTTACCCAAGATGTACAGACTAACCCAATTCTCCTACTATTTTCTTTTTATATTTTAATATGTTTGGAGCATCTCATTTTGTATGTTATATTTTATAATTCTTTTAAGATATGGTGAACTAAGTATGGCCACAAGAGGAGCCACAGAATAGGCTCAGGAAAACAAAGTTCCTAATACTGATAGGTCCTAGAGATAAGAGGTACAACAGGCCAAGCAAGCATGTGAGAAAGATACCAGGATAGTCAAATGCCAGAAGACAGGAGCCAGGGGAAGGTTTAGACATCTGTGTTTATTGAAGTTTCTATGGGAAAGGCAAAGCAATGCAGAGTGAATCATTGGGATTGGTTAGTTTGAATAATTTTGGTCAGCTTTAGAATACAGGGTTGATTCCTAGTTGCCTGGTACCTAGTCTTGGAATAATAAAGGCAAAGAAATATTGTCTCCTGGGGCATACAGGCCAGATAGAAGAGTTATGGTTGTAGGTTGGTTAGTTTGCGTATCAAAAAACATGCTCAAACTGAGCTCTTTGTTACCTTTAATAACTGGTTAGCCCCAGGAGGGCAGTCTCTCTAAAAACTTTATAGTATGCAGAAAAATTTAAAATATTTGCAGTAAAAGTTGTCTAATTTTGTTTCTACAAATTTAAACTATTTTGATATATAATGACTTCTTCATTACATATACTCAATCCTATTCATTTGTTGTCTATATTTTGTAGAATGGTTGTAGTAAGTAGTAGTTTCATATAAGGCAATTTACATTTATTTTTTTTTATTTATTTATTTATTTTTTTTAAGAGTATTTTTTTCTTTTTTTTTTTTTT